>PVKV010037841.1:0-14442 GCA_004027835.1 Alouatta palliata
ATCAGTTAGGAGTGTGGGGCTTCATCTTTCAGTCCCACTCCTGGGTCTACCCACGACTTGCCTCCCACCCCTACATGCCCGCCATATGTACCCCATCCTTCCACTTGACCACAGCTTGTGCTCTCTTTGTCTGAAATGTTTCTCCATGCCCCTTCCCCAGCAGCTCCGTATCCCTTCGTCGGGGAGGCATCACCTTCCCCTCAGTTATGCTTTCATGATACCACATACCTTTCCAACACTGCACCTAATACAGTTGCAGTTTTATCTTTATTTGTATAATTATTTCCATTATTTCATTAATGTCTGCCTTTCTCATTATTTACTGAGCACCTGTGAGCAGGCAGTTCCTGGTCTCTGTGTTTCTGGTGATCAGCATAGAAGTGGACATATAGTAGGTGCTCAGTGAATATCTTTCAAATGATGTCTGTGAATATCTCCGGGGGCCCACTCAGTGGCCATTAGTCACTTTCTTGCTGGTACAACCCTGATTTGGTTGAAGTATTTCCTCTCTTCTAAGTGGGCATCTGCTCGGACAGCTGGTCCCAGCCCCAGTACCTAATCCAGGGGGTGAATTTTTGGTTAAATATACAAGATCAGATCATCAGCTTGGCCCATGCACAGCAGCATGGGTTTCCCTGGAACCTACAAATCAAAATAGAACTGAAAGATGGAAAGAACCCAGGTCCTTAAGGATGTCGCTGAGCTGTGGGCTACACCAGCTCTCGGATAGCTTTACTTCCAGGCAACTTTGTCGTGTAAAATAATAAATTTCCTTATTTATTCAGATCAATTCAAAGGTTTTTGCTTCTGAAAATAATCTCATGCAGAATATCATGAGTGAA
This sequence comes from Alouatta palliata, assembly GCA_004027835.1. Classification (NCBI taxonomy): domain Eukaryota; kingdom Metazoa; phylum Chordata; class Mammalia; order Primates; family Atelidae; genus Alouatta; species Alouatta palliata. The sequence continues at coordinate 843 of PVKV010037841.1, forward strand.
TGAATAAATTAACCTAATCTCACTTCTTCACAAATTTGTGTGCCCTTGGAGTTCCTTTGTAATTGTTTCCTCTTTTCTCATTTCTGTGAAGTGTTGGTCTTCCAAGTGAAGACGTTGATCAGCATTGAGCCCAGTGCTAAATCCCAATTAACTCATATGTTTCAAAAAGTGTTTCCTTCCACTGAATGGCCCACACCCAGAATGTGAGCTCATATTCTTCTTCACCTCTTGCCCTTTGGCTTCGCACTTTGTTCATACCTTTTTGGGGCAAGCTCTTCTCTAAGGAGGTTGAGAGTCAGGTTAAGTCATACCCAGCAATTTCCTGTTTGTGAGCCTTGAAGCTCTTGAAGAGTGCGGCAGGTTTGACAGAATCTGTAGGTGTTTTCAGACGTGAGCTGATTCATCCCCTTTGGTAGTTAATTCTCCAAAGGTCTCATCTTCCCAGCTACCATCCCTTCTCTCTGGATGCTGCACAGTTCTTTGTGTGGGGATGAGATTCTCAAGGCCGCCTGGGTCATGTATTCCATGTCTTTTCTGGGATTTGGTACATGCACTTTAGACCCCACTTTTCTCTATTTTTATGCAACAGTTACTCCATGTTGCTTCATAGCATTTTTGTTATTGTTGTTCCAGCAGGGCTTTGGAATGGCCCCTGTGAAATCTGCTGTCGTTCTTTTTCATAGTCCTCCAACTCAGCTTAATATAACACAACTTAGCCTAAGAAATGCAAGGCCTAAGTAAAGACCACCTGAAATGCCCACTTGTTTGGTAGCAGAAACTTTGGTGTTCTCTCATTATTTTCTTTATTTCCCAGCATATTGACAATGAAAACTAGGTAATCGCCCATTTTTGTAAAATGTTCCCCTGTAGTAAACCAGGAGAGTGGAGCAGCTAAGTAACCCATCTTTGAGGATGTTACTTTTAGTGATGCCATGTGAAAAAAAGACTAAATTTGTAACCCAAAAACTTGCAGTCTTAAACCAAAATAGGAACAGTCCCACTTTGGCCCACCACCCTGGGCAAGTAGCATACTCTCCAAGATTCAGAATATAATTCTTACTGCCTGCATGGGTTGTTATGAGAGTAGAGTAAAATGCGGTGGAAGTGTTGCGTATGCCTAGGAAATGCTATACAAACGTATTAAAATTGTGAGGTTACAAAGAAAAACTCTTGTGAAGCATCTTTTCACACCACTCTGTACCTGCTTCAGTTTCCCTCCCCACCTCCAGCAATAGGCAAGGCTGGTCATGAGGTTGGGCCCCATGCGCATTGGGCTCAGTTCCCCTGGAACTTGTCAAGTGAGTCACTGCTTCATCGCATAGCAGACCACCCACTAACCTCGGAATTCCAATCTTTTTTACAACTTTGGTGATTTCCATTGGGGGGAAAAATCCCTTGTAGTTAGTGATGAGACCACCTCAGTTGTCATCTGAGAAGTAGGACTTTCCAATGTTGGTAACTCATCCGTGACTTTTTCTTACCTAGTCGGCCAGCATTTTTGCACAACCTACTTGTGCTAAGCATTGTTTTCAATGCATGGGATGTATCTGTGAACAAAATGGACAAAAATTTCTGCCCTCTTGGAGCTTCTATTCTATTGAAGGGAAATAGAAAATAAGCAATAAGCAAATTATAGGATGTTAGAAGATGATAATTGCTAGGAAAAAAATTTAAAAGCAGAGCAGAAAAGAGGAGGGCCAATTTGGGGATAGGAAGAGGTTGCAGTTTTAAATTAGGTGCTCATTGTAGGCCTCCTATATTTCTAGCCTTTTTTTTTTTTTTACAGTTATGTTGTTGTTTTACAGAATGTTATGATGATGCACCATTGCAAAGAATCATCTCTGTAGAAATTAAATATTGCATGAAATGAAAGCAGTTCAGCTAAAGGTGAAACCTGATTGCTAAATGCTTGCAAAGGATGGGAAGTTGCTCTAGCCCTTGTATGGCATTCTCAGGTTATCTATTCTTAGTTTAGTTTCCTTTTCCGAAAATGATGTTTATTATATAGTCTTCGAATGGAACATATCACTGACACCTACTGCCACGTGTTTATAGTTAAACAGAGCTAGCCTTCTTTCTTAACAAGACGAAGAGGTTCATCCAGAATGTTTCCCTTTAAAAGTCCTAAAAAGGCTCCCCTCTTGCTTGGCTTTCCACCCCATAACAGTGATGAATTTTGCAGCCCTCTTAGTCTAGCCATGTGGAGAAAGCTAATGTGGGTAATTCACCCCTTTAAACATGTGCTTTGTGTTTTGGTGGTGGTTGTTTGGGGCTGTGGTGTCTTAGGCATAGACCTTATTCCGTATAAATTACAGATCACAGACACTCCACCCTGAATAGCATAGTATTTATGATCCATAGCTCTCCCTGTGCAGTGCCCCTTTTCCTCATGTCTGCTGTGCAACCTGACTTATGGATGAGCCTGCTTCAAATTCTTCCTGGCAGTTTGTCCCCTTTTCCACAGTCCACCTTGGTCGCTGACTAGAAGGGGCCAGCATATGGCTTCTCCCATTGTCTGTGGCTGTAGGCGAGGCTGTCAGTTGGTCTGTTTCCATGAACAAGACCCTGCTGACCCTGCCAAAGTAACACCTGTGCTTCCTGTCCAGTACTGACTAGCACAGTGCTATTCAAAAGGCAGGATAGAAGCAGATTCATCAGAATTAACACATTTTGAGCATTGGCAGACATACCTCCTCCCTTCCTGGGCTGTTGTTCTCCATCACTCACCAGATTCAGAGGGTGTAGTGCTCCTTGGGAGGAAGGCTAGGTTGCTTAGAGAGAGGCTTCTTCAAAAAGGAAAGGGGCTACCCTGGCTCATTATGAACTTTTTGGGTTCTGAACCTGCCACTCATTATTCTGAATTATGCAGCACATGTCTGTCACCTCCCAGTATAGAGTGGCCTTGAGAAAGTCACCTACTTTTTTTAAGGTCTCAGTTTCTCATCTGTAAAAGGAGTGGATCATTCTTAAAATGACCTTCAAATTTGCGTCCACTTCTAATTTTAAGACACTGTTGACTATACTTCTCCTAAAAATTAGTCTTTTTGACGTGATTGGGCTCTTTAGACTTTTTACCCTTTGTCCTGATCTGATTGTCTCCAGAATCAGTCTTGTTCATTTCATGTATCACTCTTCCTCTGTATGCTTTGTAACCTGCATTTCCTCTACTTCCGGCACTTTTCTGCCAATAGAACCTGCAATTCTGCTCTGCAGATAGCTAAAGTTGTTTCCTCCCTCACTCCCAACCAAAATACAGCTTTTATAGTGGTGTCTCTGAGTAGGAAGTTGGACTGTTGAGAAAAACATGCTATAGCCTAAAGTCCCTATTTTAAAAGAGATAGAGAATGGAATGATACATTCTTCTTAGGGTGTGGATGTTTTAGGCTCCAATGACCATAATCAAAATAGATCTGTATCCAAGCAGTAAAAGGGTAATATATGTGAATTTTCTCATCATATGAATCCTAACACAAAAGCAGTTACAATACTTTACGTGCAAATTGCATAGTCTGCACCATGATTTTTTCAAAAATTGTCTTACGAATCTCAAAGAGGAAGATGTACCCCACTGGTTAGGAAAGAATTGTTTTCTCTAAGTTCCATAACATAGAAGAAGTATTTTATTTCCTCAATGCCTTGAGTCTGGGAATATTGAAATGATAGATTCAGCCATCTTATAAGAAAATTCTACTGTAAGAATATTAGCATGGAGAGAGATTGGTATAAATACCTCAATGTGCCTGGTTTTTGAAGCTAAATCCTGTAACTATCAGATTGCAATTCACTTACTTGCCACAATCTAAAATTTATCTGTTAGTATTTCTTTTCTAATTGTATCTGTGAGATAAAAGGAAAAACTCCTCTTTATATATAGATTATTTATTTCAGGACATTATCTGAGGATATAGTATTGAAATGACTTGAAATTGAAGGAACCAGATTTTCTCCTGCTTATTTATTTAGAATATAACTTACTCAACAAGGTCTGATTTAATTTATTTTGAGAAGTAGTATTTAGAAGTAGGATTACTCCTATTTAGGAAAATAATCTGAATCTTCGATATAAAATGGCTTGCCCAGTCACCTAGTAAACGAAAGACAGCAACTATAAGTCACTACTTAGGCATGTGATTCATGATCTTGACTATGAATTGATACCAGTACTTTACATGAAATGTCCATACTCTGGAAAATTATATTATTTTAGATATAACCTTAGTAAATGTACATGTGTTTCACAGAATATTAGAACCAATTCCTCCTTCATCTTCATGGGGGAGCATACTTAATGATACATGTACTGATAAGATTTCATCTTATTTTTAAAAACTTCCAGGAAAGAATGTTTCATAGCTCCCTTCATTTTTTCACTCCAGTGTTTAATTAGATTTGATGAGAGAGTGCGCTCTTTGTTATCTAACTTGAATGCCTCATGCTGTAGCTTAAGTTTGTTTTTTCTCACTCTGCCTAGGGTGCCAAAGGCAGCTGATCACCATTATCCATAATAATAGTCACAAAGTCCTCCATATGTTTGAAATGTTAGCACTATAACTGCCAGTAAATATAACTCCCAAATATCAGTAAATTTTAAACTAGAGAAGAAGGACCAGCTTGTAGTAAATATAGATGACATATTAGTATTTAGTTTTGATGAATGAATAACACTTAATAATGTGACTTAAGCATAAGCAGACTAAATGAAGGCATTCATCTATTAACTCATTCACTTAAATATTTATTAGGCACCTACTTTGTGATACTATGCTACGTTCAAGACTTTTGATGAAAAGGATTTTTAAAAAGAAAAACTTAAGTATATTTCTCAGAAATGCAAATGTACAATAGCCTAATCTTAAGAGGATAACCCTGTGTCCTATCTAATCACCCTGTGGAATTTACCCATTTTGGAGGTGGAGCTGAAAAATAGGTTTGATTATTACAACATTTACGTTTATTTTTACAGCTGTCCTATTACTAAAATATGCAGTTGGCATCGAAATTTGACCATACACAGTCACTGAGCCCTTCACCTGGAAGCCTCTTCATTTCAGTATTACTGTTGAAGAGTTACCTGTGTCTTTCTGTGTGTATTTGAACATGTGTAAGCATGCAGCCAGTGTAGCACTACAAGAGATTTATCGCTAGAAATAAATTACAGAGTTGTGCAGCATGAAAATGATGTGTCCGGGAATGCAGAACACAGGGTTACCCTCTGCCTCCTTTCTTTATCCTAGACAGCAGAGGCAAAAAGGAGAAAGAGATTTATTCTAAAGCCATTTGAAGCCGACCAAGCAATTTATAACAGATGAAATGCTGATTTATTGCTGCAGAGAAAATAATGGGTGTTCTTGCTAAAATGCCATTAATAGCTTTATTGTTTAAAGTGCAAATTATATTCAGCAATTTGTTAGTCCTCTTTTGAGGCGATGTTGAAGTAGTTCAGTGTAGGCTTTTTGCAGAAAAAAGGACAAAGTAACAAACCGTAAAAGAATTCATTCACCAAGATTGGCTGATACTTGAATTCTCTGTCTGAACTATAAAGACATAGGACAAATTTGCATTTAAGAAATACAAGATGACTCAAGTTATTTGTTTAAAACAGAAAAGCCATAAGGAAGTTGGAGTTGGGACATTGTAGTTAGGAGTATGCCTTCTGTTGGTGTCCACTATGTGTTCAAGACATTGTGCTAGTCAACCAGAGGGGGAAAAACTAAAAATCACATAGTTCCTACCTTTATGAATCTTACTGTCTCATGGCAGGATCAGATAATACAAAATTAATTGAAATATATAGCAGAGGCTAGGCGTGATAGCTCGTATCTGTAATCCCAGCACTTTGGGAGGCTAAGGTGGGAACATTGTTTGATGCCAGAAGTTCAAGACCAGCCTGGAGAATGTAGTGAGACCCTATGTCTACAAAAAAAATTTTTGGTTTAATTAGCCAGGCACGGTGGCATATGCCTGTAGTCCAAGCTACTCTGAAGACTGAGGCAGGGAGGTCACTTGAGCCTGGGAGGTCGAGGCTACAGTAAAGTGTAATTATGCCACTGTATTCCAGCCTGGGGAACAGAGCAAGACTCTATCTTAAAAAATAAAATATATAGCAGGACAGGGTCAGTATTTCAGGAAAGGGACACATTAAATTATTCCAAGGAGGAAAAGATGACATTTGTCAGTTTTAAAACATGCCTAGGATTTCTGTAGCCATGGTTTGGGTTATAAAACAGTTCCAAATGCCAAAAAGTGAAAAGATCTATGCTAGTGAACATGAAGTAGGCCCTTTAATGCAATTGTTGGATAGAGGAACAATAAATTCTAGTTTGCCTAGATGGACCCTGGTTCCACCTGTCTTCCTGGTATAATTATTGATAGCTCCCTCTTCCACTCTTAAAAGTGTCCCAGTTTAATAGTAAATTATACAGTGACTGTGACGGCCATGAAAATGCACCACTTGGCTCTCTTGCTTTAGGGAACACTGCTGGCTAGCTGGCTGGCTGGCTGGCTGATTGATTGGCTGACTGACTGACTGACATCCCAGCTGCTGCCTCTCTGTACCCACCACTGCTTTGGCACCAAGGCTGTGCTTCTCAAGGGGTGCTCCCAGCCCGTGGCCAGGCATGGTGGAGGTGTTAAGTACAGCATGTCCATTCCAGCAACACAAGGAGTCCTTCACTGAGAAACTTGAGTTCAAGCACTCCACATTGACGTAGCTAAACCCTTCTTGGAACTATGCTGCACTCCAAGACGCTTCCCAGCCTATCCTCCTTCCTTCCTCTTCTCCTTCTTAAGGGCCAGACCTGCATGTCCTTCTGAAGGCTTTTCTTGCCTCTTCCTGCACCCTTCCCCAAGAAATCTTGAGCACTTGGAACCTCATGTTAGTGTTTGCTTCTCAGGACATTTGAACTAATAAAGTGGCCCTAGTAATTGATAAGTATTACATATTAGATGAGAATAAGACTAGAAAGTAAAATTGGGATTGTATTACAGGCAACTTTGAAAACTGCTTGGAAGAATTTGATCTTTAACTCAGGAGAGTCTGAGGCTCCGTTGAGGAAGGTTTATAATAGTTGTTAGAAAATAATTATTAATTATTTGATCTTGCTGATGATGAAGAAGGATAATTGAAACTAGGAGACCAGTTGGGAGGGTACAGCAATTGTCCAATAAAAGTCCAAACTAGAAATAGTGCATATGATTATAAACATTGGCATGGGTATGAGAGACACTGCTGAGGTGAGCTTGGTTGCTTATCACCGTAGACCGGGATAGCTACAGAGAAGGCTCTGGTGCTAATCAAACCCCTTAGAGATTATCAGAACAATAAGAAAGGAAAGAAGAGGAGACCTAATGTTTTCACTAACCCTGCAGTGAGAAAAGTATTGGGGGCTTGAAGGAAAGTAATCATGCCTTGATTTCTGCAAGTAGCTAATAAGTGATTAAGACTTCCCATTTAATGACATCTGGACTGTCTGGTGTCCATTTCGCAGACCAAAGAGAGGTGATATTGCAGTGCCTGCTCTTACGTTCTCCCCTAAATGATAGCCAGGAGAGCAGTAGCTCACTGCTAATGCTAAGGATCTGGCAGTTCAAGGACAGACTAATTGGAACCCAGTGAAAGATGCAGGCTGTGTTTTAGAAGTAAAGGACCCCAAGTTTCTTGATATCTGTAGAGCAAAATAAAAAGATTTTCATCTGCCTATATATCCAGAAATTGGATTTTTGTAATACCACTCTTTCCTTCTCTCCATCATGCATGGGGAGCTGGCCTTTCCAGTTCCATGAATATATCCTTTTGAATGTTTAGTTTATGCTGGGCTTTATGATGGGCATCCCCTATGTTATTGACTCACCAGCTGAGATGTTTGATGCAATTGAAACTCAAGATGCCTCAGCTGATAAGTAACCTGTATGAATCGAGGTATTTCTCTCAGGACATCAAACAGAGGAGGCACTGTGGAGAGCAGTAGGAAGAAGATAGACTTTGGAATTTACCCTGAGAGCAAAGGATAGCTCTGTTACTTGCTATCCCTGTGACTAATGCTAGTTATTTTAACTTCAGTGTCCTTACAGAGAATTGGGAGTACTGGTATGAGTTCTTTTGAGCATTACATGAGTAAATGTGAGCTTTTTACATGGAGGTACTGGAAAAAAATGTAGGATCCTTGCCCCTTATCATATTTGTGTTGTCCTAACTTTCTTAAGTTCTTACTTGTTCTTATTCCCAAACCCAGCATCACCTGGGACTCTCAACTCTGTTGAACTCACACTCTCAAATCATACATCCACATCACTTCCATTGCACCTACTTACTCAGCCCTGCTGGGGCATCCCTGAGCAGACTGCTTCCCTCTTTTGTCCTGCCTGCTGGGAGACCTTGGGTAGCTTTTCTGAGGTCAGAACCTTCCCACTCTGGAAGCATTTGATTCTCATCTGTCAAATGAGGGAAGTGGCTCAAGGAGCTAGAAGGCCCTTCCAGCCCTGGTGTTTGGTAGGTCCCTGTGCACAAGACCACCACCTGACTGTGTCAAAATCTATTATTGATTTTTCTTTTTATCAAAAACAAAGTGTTTTTATAAAAGATGTTTTCAAAAAGAGACAGGTGAGGAAAGAATCAAAACACTCATAATTTTACCATTCCTGAATGTGTCTTACAGTCCTGACTCTGTGTGTGTGTGTGTGTGTGTGTGTGTGTGTGTGTGTGTGTGTATAAAACAGTAATTACATTCTCACTTTTTGGTCACATCCTTTTAAATGTTGTAATTTCTTGAATTTTTTCCATGTCACTTGAATATTGCTCTAGAGCATCATTTCAGGTATCTGTCTAGAATCCATGTATGAATGTTTCATGGTTTATTACTGGACATTTTAGGTATTATCTTGTTTTTCCACTGTTATAAACAAGGTAGAGCATTATGAAAAGTGCTGCAAATAGCATCTTCTGTGCATCTATCTTTTCAAATATCCTTGAAATTGAATTAACAGATCAAAAAGCGTACGTATTTTTAATGTGTTTGGTATAACATTGTTAGATTTCCCGACCTCTTTATTTCTTCCCCTCTGAGCATCTGAGACTTCGACCACCTGGTTTCCGATGAGACGAGTAAGTCCTACTTGGGCACGAGAGAGAAAAAATAACATTTATCCTTACTTGGGTGGATCTGGCTCCAAGTCTCCTGTGTTTTTAAACTCTCCTTGAATGGAAAATCTTCCTGGCTAGTGCACGATGATTCACTGTTTATCAGCCAGTAGCTCCTCTGCCTCCTGTGAATTGCCACCTTTGAGTCAATGAGCTGTTCTTTTGAAGTTGGACCCTTTGGGAAGAGCCTGTCTGTACCTCTGTCTCATCAGACTGGAGAATTTCATCTGTGTGTCTTTCTGTAATCTCATTTTGCACAAGATTTTCTGTTTTCTCTGTTATTGGCCTTTTGATTTAATGTTTTAATTTGGCATGTAGGTTCTTTGTATTACTATTTTGTATAATTCATGCCATTCTAGATAGAGTATTCTGTAAATTTTTTTGAAGGATCATTTTGTGAAAGATGTCTTACAGAACCAAATTATTTATTTGCAGAAACAAAAACAAGATAAAAAGCTGTGCACTTGTGATAACCAGATAACTTTATTTTTTCAATGCCGGTACTCAGGAGAAAACCACCTGTTCTTTTATACAACAGGATGAAGCCAAGCACAATTTTTTTTCTGATTGACTGTCTGGCACATGGGTTGTTGCTTAAGCAGGTTGATCATAGCACATTTCCTAATTTTTAAGGATGTGAATCCATATGCTCCTTAGAAGAAGACTGCGTGGGTTGGCCTTGCTCCTTCTGGACAATGAAGCTACTGTTGTAGGGTACCCCTCCTTGCACCCAGGATCTGGGACACCAGTGAGCGGCTGCCACAGAACGACTCTCCGAGTGTACTGTTTCGGCAGCATGTGGGAAGGCTTATGGTATAGTGATGTGACAAGCTGTGAACAGCAGATCAGAGAAAAACGTGAGATAATTTAATTGAGGAGTTTGGAGAGAGGACAGCTGAAGAGCAGAGAGCAGGGACGTGGCAGAAAAAGGCCATCTGAGGAAGGGATAAATTAAGAAATAACATTCTGAGGACAGGGTGAAAAGGGTGCTTCCTCATTCTCTGGCAGTTTGGGTCGATTTCCTACCCTCACATGCTTTGCAACAAGGGAAATAATTTATTTTTATTACTGCCCCATTCTTGCAATGGCTTTTTTGTTGTTGTTGTTGTTAATATTGCCTATAGCGGGGCCCCCATTTCTGTGTAAAAAACTAACTTCCTCTTTTTGCTGGGTTTGGTATTTACTGTTTCTGTTATATTCTACCCTTTCAGGAAAATATTTTTTCTTTTTTTCTTTTTTCTTTAAGTAGCAGTAGCAATGAAAGACTAGGACCAAGCTTATAGTATGTTCTCTTTGACTCATCCTGTATTTCTTGGAGGCTACTGTAAGATTTTTTATTTCTTCATTGTCATTGGCTCTGATAGCTGAAAGGAATAGTTTTAATCTTCATTCACAAACCACTTTTTAAGTTAGTTTTAGAAGCGATTTCTTATAGTTTACTCTCAGATTATCCTTAGAGGACCAGTGGCTAATTTAACATTATCCTGTCTTTTAGTAAATCTTAATCCCAATATCCTGAGTGCTTAAAAAACAACAAAGAGAGATCAAAAAGGGTTTGCCTAGAAGTATTAAGATATTTGATTATTCGCGTTGAAACAATTCACCTACTAATTTTTCAATTTTCTATTTTTTGTGTGTTTTGAGACCAGTCTTCTGTTTTAGTATGTGTGATCGTCTTTTTTAGAACAAGGTCTTGGAAGAGTTGACCATCAGTTATGGGTCATGGAGTAGTTAAAGCCATTTTAGATACTTCTGACTTTATGTTTCATTTTAGAAAACTTTCACATATGCCAGTGACAGAATCTGTGCCTCAGAATCATATAAAATCATCAACTTTGGTCCTTGAGGACAGACATCCCTGGAAAACAAGGATGAATACACACAGAGAGAGAGCATATGCACGCAAGAGAGAGAGAGAGAGAGAGAGAGAGAGAATGCTAAATAAATAAACTTTCCTTTGTGTTGTGCGCAATTACAGATATGGTTTGTCCAAAAGGCAAGCCATAGGAATCAGTCATGACCTTGGTCAGTACATTATATCATAGAGTTCAACACAGTAATGTAACATCACTTCTGCAGGGTGTCTTTGGTCACATATGGTGATGCAAGAATATTAATTCTATATTAAATTTAACTCCAAATCTCACTACCCCTAAATTTAATCTTAAACATAAATTCTACATCTTTGACCTCTTCAGAATTATCTTTCTGTGCACATGCACATAAGTCTATACATAGAATTTAATGTAAAAATTTTAAAGCAAAAATTCTAACTTCAAACTCTTATTGAAGTTTAATGTGTTATTGGTTACACAGTTGAAAATATGAAGTGTTGTTGAAAGTTAAAGAGAAAAGGTCACAAAACGACTTTGCCAGACACACAAGGACATTTGTCTTCCTCTACCAGTCTCACCCCCGCTGCCTTGTACACTGTCTTTTCTTACTTAAACCCATGTGTTTTCCTTCTCTGTGTAAATCCAATCATGTACTTTTGGAAGATGATATCCTCCTTTCTTGGGGTTACCGTGCTTTTTAGCGGAGTGGTTCAAGATGTCCAAATTAGTTAGAGGAAGACTTAATGCATTCATATATTATAATATGAATAAATTGATTTGAAGACCTGGCATACCAGTCGTATTTGGGAGAATGACACTTCACACAATTTTAGAGGATATATCTGCAGAAAGAGACCCTCTAGGGAGCTTCAAGAAGCCTTGTCAAGCATTTTTCCATCATTCTGGGAGAGCTTTGATCCCATTTTAAACTCTTCACTGAAAAGTTTATGTGTGATTGAACTAGTTTTTAAAAAGCTGACTGCATACTAGTTTTGTAAACACTTTTTCTCTTTACTCGCCACCCCCACATCTTCCTAAGTTTATCTCCAAATGCTTTATATTACCCAAGCACTTAAACAAGATTGCAGACATTTTCATCTAAGCTAGTAGCAGTTAATTACCTATCTTTGTCTGTGTTTCAGCACTTAATACTATTTTGACAGGGGTTGCATACTCTCTGTCTTTCTGGAATTTTTTAAGTGCTCTTATGAGTAATTTGAGAAATTCCAAGTACAGATTAGATGAGCTATTCTTTCCTTTGTTGCTTTTTTCTTCTTTAAACATTTAAAGAGGACCCACTATGTGTCAGGCATTATGCGCTCCTCTCTCCCACATACAGTGTCTGATTTGGTCTCCTCTTACCCTGAAACTGCACCTGCAATCACCACCATAATCTCAGTGTATATGTGGTTTATTTGGGGAGTGGGAGGGAGTTGTTTGAGAGCGTGGTATAGAAAGGTCACAATCCCTGGGAACTATATCCTTTTTTATTAGTGATTTTGTCTACAAGGGTGTTGCTGCTTCCATCTTTATTTGTCAGGTTGGTAAAATCTTGACAAATAAATGGAAGAGAAGTTGGTTAATGGAAAAGAAGTGCTTTACAACCAAGGATGATAGCTCTCTGGGATGTTTCAGCATAAGCATGTTTCTGTTTCTTTTGAAAAACCTGTTTACTCACCTGCATTGTAGATGAATAGGAGGCCTAAGTCCCAAATGGAGTGTGTCAGGAAGGATTACCGCTGTATTTATGTTTGCTTCTAGAATATTTGTAAGAATTGGTTTTATTACTCTCTTCAGTGGGGCTTATGGGGCTTACTCACCCAGTCATTGTTTGAATATCTCAAGACTCTCATTCTGAAACAGTGGTGTTCCTGAAGGTGCTTTCCCGAACCTGAGGAGTGAAACCTGCCCTAGATGCGGGCAGGCCCAGCCAGGGTCTCCCTTTTTTGGCTCGACCCCTGCTTTCCTCCGCTGGGGCCAGACCCATGGCAGTTCTGCCAGTGCCTTACTGGCCTCAGGGATAATGTTCTCTCTCTTACAGCTCTTCCCTTGGCTCCCAAACTTTTCTTCTTCCTCCCTCCCTCCCTCCCTCCGTCTGTTTTTCCCTCTCTCCTTCCCTTTTCCCAGTCCTTCAGCAAACATTTATTGAGTGCCTACTGATTACACAGCACTGTACAAAGTTCCAGGGATCCAGAGCTAAATAAATAGAATATTCCTTTTTTTGTATACAATTAACAGATGTGGTTTTTCCAAAAGGCAAGCCATAGGAATCAGTTTTTTTAAATACAGGAAAAAAGTTATCTCTATGTGAATCATCTCTATGTTCCTATTTAAAGTTGCCAACAAAGTAGTTATAGGTGGGCATTTTCTAGCATGAAAATTTTTCAGGATGACATTCATTCAGCAAATACTTATTAAGTGCTTAGTGTGCCGAATTCTGTGCTAGACACTAGAAACCTAAAGACAGGTAAGATCAGGTCCCTTTCTCGAAAGACTCACCTTCTAACAGGGGAAAGAGTTCTATAACGTATATAGTAATGTCATAGTAAATCTCCAGGGGGGATACTAAAGAGTTCACGATTATGAGTGTTGAGCAGGGTGGGGGCAGGAGTTTTATTCGCTGCTATAT
>PVKV010037842.1:0-14454 GCA_004027835.1 Alouatta palliata
TTATTGTGTGGGAGTCTAAGTCTCTTTGTAAGTCATTAAGAACTTGCCTTATGTATCTGGGTGCTCCTGTATTGGGTGTGTATATATTTAGGATCATTAGCTCTTCTTGTTGCATTGATCCTTTTACCATTATGTAATGTCCTTCTTTGTCTCTTTTGATCTTTGTTGGTTTAAAGTCTATTTTATCAGAGATGAGAATTGCAACTCCTGCTTTATTTTGCTCTCCATTTGCTTGATAAATCTTCCTCCATCCCTTTATTTTGAGCTTTTGTGTATCCTTGCATGTGAGATGGGTTTCCTGGATACAGCACACTGATGGGTTTTGGCTTTTTATCCAATTTGCCAGTCTGTGTCTTTTGATTGGGGCATTTAGCCCATTTACATTTAGGTTTAATATTGTTATGTGTGAATTTGATCCTGCCATTGTGATGCTAGCTGGCTGTTTTGCCCATTAATTGATGCAGTTTCTTCATTGTGCTGATGCTCTTTACCATTTGGTATGTTTTTGGAGTGGCTGGTACTGGTTGTTCCTTTCTATGTTTAGTGCCTCTTTCAGGAGTTCTTGTAAAGCAGGCCTGGTGGTGATGAAATCTCTGAGTACTTGCTTGTTCGCAAAGGATTTTATTTTTCCTTCACTTATGAAGCTTAGTTTGGCTGGATATGAAATTCTAGGTTAAAAGGTCTTTTCTATAAGGATGTTGAATATTGGCCGCCACTCTCTTCTGGCTTGTAGTGTTTCTACTGAGAGATCTGCTGTGAGTCTGATGGGCTTCCCTTTGTGGGTAACTCAACCTTTCTCTCTGGCTGCCCTTAGCATTTTCTCCTTCATTTCAGCCCTGGTGAATCTGACAATTATGTGCCTTGAGGTTGCTCTTCTTGAGGAATATCTTTGTGGTGTTCTCTGTATTTCCTGGACTTGAATATTGGCCTCCCTTGCTAGGTTGGGGAAGTTTTCCTGGATAATATCCTGAAGAGTATTTTCCAGCTTGGATTCATTCTCTCCATCACATTCAGGTACACTTATCAAACGTAGATTAGGTCTTTTCACCTAGTCCCATATTTCTTGGAGACTTTGTTCATTCCTTTTTACCCTTTTTAATCTAATCTTGCCTTCTTGTTTTATTTCATTGAGTTGATCTTCGACCTCTGATATCCTTTCTTCTGCTTGGTCAATTTGGCTGTTGAAACTTGTGTATGCTTCGCGAAGTTCTCGTGTTGTGTTTTTCAGCTCCATCAATTCACTTATATTTCTCTCTAAGTTGTTTATTCTCGTTAGCATTTCATCAAATCTTTTTTCAAGGTTCTTAGTTTCTTTGCATTGGGTTAGAACATGTTCTTTTAGCTCACAGAAGTTTCTTATTATTCACCTTCTGAAGCCTGATTCTGTCAGTTCATCACACTCCTTCCCCATCCAGCCTTGTTCCCTTGCTGGTGAGGAGTTGTGACCCCTTGTAGGAGGAGAGACGTTCTGGTTTTGGGTGTTTTCATCCTTTTTGCACTGGTTTCTCCCCATCTTTGTGGATTTATCTACCTGTCGTCTTTGTAGTTGTTGACTTTCAGTCTCAACTTTGGGTCTCTCAGTGGACGTCCAGTTTGTTGATGATGAAGTTATTTATTTCTGTTTCTTAGTTTTCCTTCTAACGGTCTGGCCCCTTTGCTGTAGTACTGCTGAGGTCCACTCCAGGCCCTGCTTGCCTGAGGATCACCTGCAGTGGCTGCAGAACAGTAAGGGTTGCTGCTGGTTTCTTCTTCTGCTATCTTTGTCCCAGAAGGATACCCGCCAGATGTCAGTCTGAGCTGTCCTTTATGAGGTTACTCTTTGGTTATATGGGGGTCAGGAAGCTGATTGAGGAGACAGTCTATCCTTTATAGGAGCTCAAGGGCTGAGCTGTGAGCTCCGTTGTTCATTCAGAGCTGCTGGGCAGGTACGTTTATGTCTGCTGCAGCAGAACTCATAAACTCCTTTTATTTCCCAGGTGCTCTGTCCCGGGGAGTTAGGGCTTTATTTATGAGTTTCCATGGTGCTGCTGCCTTTTTTCAGAGCTGTCCTGCCCAGCGAGGAGGCAGCCTAGTCACTGTCTGCCTGCAGAGGCTTTGCTGAGCTGCTATGGGCTCTGCCCAGCTGCCATGTGAACTTCCCTGCGGTCCTGTTTATACGGGTTTAGTTAGAACTGCCTCAGCAGTGGTAGCCCACATCTATAATGGCGGACTCTCTCTGTAATGGCAGGCTGCCTCGGCAAAGGCAAACTCCCTCCGTAGTGGTGGAATGCCTCGGTAATGGCAGATGCCCCTCCCCCACAGAGCTGGACTTTCCTGGGTTCAGCTGTGCTTGCTGTGAAACTCTCAATCCAGGGCGTTTTCGATTGCTGTTTTTTTGTGGGGGTGGGACCAGCCGAGCCTGATCACCTGGCTCCCTGCCTCAGAGCCTTTTTTTTAGTTTAATTGTCAACTGTCTCCCAGGTGTTCCAGTCGCCTGTTGAAAAGGCGCCGGGATCTGTGTGATTTCCCATGCGGTGACCCACTGTGCTGGCTGAAACAGTGGCTCTGAGATTAGTGGTGCTTTTTTGCCCAGGAATCTCCTGGCCTGGCTCCCTGTTTCAGTCCCCTTTTTCATCAGATGAATGGGCGACTCTGCCTTGCCGGAGTTCCAATTGCTAGCTAAAATGGCGCCCTGACCTGTGTATTTTGTACGGAGAACTGCTGCGAAAACAGCCGCGCCTGCCAAACCAGCTGTGCTGGCGACCCGTGGGGCTCCTCCGCCTGGGAATCTCCTGGTCTGTGGGCAATAAAAATACGTCTGGAAATGCGGCATCCACTCACCCTCCACGATTTTACTGGGAGCTGCAATCCTGAGCTGCTCCTAATCAGCCATCTTGGATCCCTCCCCTCATGAACATCTTTCATGCCTAAAACAACCTATTTAATGGATGCATAGTATTCTATTGCCTGAACATACCGTAATCCATTAAACTAATTACCCATTGTGACACATTTACACAGTGTTCAATTTTTCACTTTTATAAACGACTCTGAGTCTCAGACTCCTGAAGCCCAATTTTGCCTAATTATTTTCTAAGATAAATTCTAAGATTGGATTGCTAGGTCAAATGATATGTCGATTATTCAGGATTTGACACAGACTTTCCTCCAGCAATAATGTTGAATTTGCGAAATAGTGCCAATTCTGGGCTTTGTCATCTTAAAACATTTCGTCAGTCTTAACGCTAATTATTTTAATTAACATTTATTTAATAACTCATAAGATTGTGTATGTTTTTATATGCTGATTTGATATTTTGGCTCTAAATTTTGTGAATTGCCCGTTTGTATCCCTTATTCATTTTATTCCCTGCTGCTCCTTTATAAAACCTCTCCACTTGAGTTTGTAATCATTGCCTTGCCAGACTTATTTTTTGTATTCTAGCTCTTTTGTCTCTTTTCCCATGCTGTTTTCATAATTTGTTTAACCATTCACCTGCTCATGCATCCATCTAATATTTATTGAGCACCTACTACAGTCTTCAAGGAATTGTGAACACCATAGATAAGACAATGTCATCACTTTTATGGAACTTAAATTTTAGAGACAGGAGGCATCATAAACAAGTAAGCAAAAACAAAAATATCAGATTGTAAGTGCTACAGAGAGGTTTAATACTAGGTACCATGCTAGGGAATGGTAAGGCAAACCCATTAGATTGAGCAGTTAGGGAAGGTGTCTCTGAGCAGGTGACACTCTAGGACACTTTAGGTTTTAGTGACACAAGGAAGCAGCTATCTAGTACAACATTTCAGAAGGAAGAAAGAGTGTGCATAAAGCTCCATTTCCTGCCAATCTGAAATACAACTTTTTGAAGGTAAAGTCCTAGTCTTATGAAGCTTTTTGAACCCTTTTGGCCCATAGTGATAGAGGCTGGAGACAGAGAACTCTCCTAGGCAGACAGGGGAGGATCCCTGAAAATCTCTAACCTGCCAAGGTCATTGTGCACAGGGGCTTACCTAAACATGCGATAAAAACCTCTGTCCCTTAACACATGTGCACTAAGGGAAATAAATCTATGTGGAGTGGCTCAGAGTAAGGGTTCGCATAGGACCTGGAAGGGTGGGGTGGAGCTGCCAGGAATTCGCACCTTGTACAAATAGGGAAACCAGCCCTATCAGCAGATATGGATGCCCTTATATTCAACTTTGGGGGGGAAAACTGGCAACCTGCTTTCAGGATCCCTCTTTTTGCTGAGAGCTTTCCTTTTCACTTAATAAATTCTACTCCACTTATTCTTCGATGTTGTCATGCCTTATTTTTCCTGGTTGTGAGACCAGAACCTGGATCTAGCTGAGTTAAGGAGTAAAAAATCCTGCATCAACAGCAAGCAGTGTTTTAATATCATATAATTCTCATTGTCTGAACTACGTATTTGGCCTTCATAATTTATAGACTCACATAATAATTCATCTTAGGTTTATTACACAGGTTCAGCATCTTGAATCCAAAACTCCAAAAACCAAAACATTCCAAAATCTGAAACTTTTTGAGTGCCAACATTACATCACAAGAAGAAAATTCCACACCTGACACTTTTGCTTTCTAAAGGTTCAATGTATACAAACTTTATTTCATGCACAAAATTATTAAAAATATCATGAAATTACCTTCAGGCTATGTGTATAAGGGGTATATAAAACATAAATGAATCTTGTGTTTAGACTTGGGCCCAACCCCAAGATATTTCATTATGTGTATGTAAATATTCCCACAGCCAAAAAACATCTGAAATTTAACACACTTCTGGTCTGAACCATTTTGGATAAAACATACTCAACCTGTATTTTCTTTCTCAGATAAGTCTAAGATTTTTTTTTTTTTTTTTTTTTTTTTGAGAGGGAGTCTCACTCTGTCACCAGGCTGGAGTGCAGCGGTGCAATCTCGGCTCACTGAAACCTCCATCTCCCAGGTTCAAGTGATTTTCCTGGCTCAACCTCCTGAGTAGCTGGGACTACAGGTGCACACCACCACACCCAGCTAATTTTTGTATTTTTAGTGTAGGTGGGGTTTCACCATGTTGGTCAGGATCGTCTCGATCACCTGACCTTATGATCTGCCTGCCTCAGCTTCCCATTGTGCTGGAATTGCAGGCGTGAGCCACCGCACCCGGCCTAAGTTTGAGTTTCTTATGGTTAAGGGACTATATCTTATATTTATTAGTGAAAATGAACTTACCTGATGTACACTAGATGCTCATGCTTATATTTTTGAGTAATATATAAAATTATAATCTTGGTTGCTTCCTGTAGGTTTGTCTAATTCAGTCTGTGAAAGCCTGGGAAAGAGCTATGGCATATGAGGTCTTTGGTTCAAATAGGCTAGAAAAAAGAAAAGTCATTTATTGCAGAATATAAAATTAAATTAAAAAGCTAAGGCATTCAATTTCTTCTCGATGTTATTGCAAATGTTATTCACAGCTGAACTATGTAAGGTTTCTTGATGAAACCTTTACAAGAAAGTGAATCAACAGAAGAAAAAGTGTAGTGTTTGAAAAGGAGCAGGTCACTATCATTTCTGTGCTAGTGTGTGTGTGTGTGTGTGTGTGTGTGTGTGTGTGTGTGTGTGCATGGAGTATTTAGTGTCTTCTATGTGCTTTGGCATATGCTGGGGAGTGTCAATGGAAGAGAAATGGTTGTATGAAAAAAATATGGTTATCATCTTCAAAAATCATGCACTCTATTGAAGACAGATAAATACCAAGTACCTAAACTCAGACAATTGCTGGGAACCTCTAGAAACTTCAATAACATCTGCAATAATGTAATCAATCAATCTTATATTTAAGGGGCCAAGAGTGCTAAGTATATAGCTAGGAATAAGGAAACAGATGGCTTCCCATACTGGCAGGGGCAGAAGACTAATTGTAGGCAGAGATTGGTGTGTGTGAGGTGTGTGTTCTGATGCATGTCAGATACACTGGAGCTGGAATTCTAACGAGTTTCCTCTCACTTACCTTTTAATGACCTAATCCACTGTTATTTGTATCTCAGTGAGTAATTTTCTGGTTCTTATAACTTCAGGTTTAGTAACCCAGAAACCAGTAAGGAGATAAAGGTTCAGAAAAAAAGGAAACACCAAACCCAAAATGTTTCAGGCACACAAACCCAAAATGTTTCAGAAATGCAGAAACTTCGAGTGCTCCCAATAAGAGAAGATACTTCACATCACTGAGCTCTGGAAACATTTAAGAAGTGTTTGTATTATGTGACTCATGGAGAGATAAGGATTGGTAAAAGCCAAGCTAGGTCAGCAAAAAGACTCGATAAATAAAAAGGGAAAGATTGGTAGCACCGCAGAAGGAGAACAAGAGCATCTTTGAAACAGATAAACAATTGATGCGGAATTGTGATCAAGGTGTTCCTGTTTGAGGTGGAAGCTCAGCTCCAGAAATGAATTATAGTGTGAACTTCAGCAACTTACTGAACCTCTACGTACTTTTCTTTCTTTTTTTTTTTTTTTGCCTTATTTGTGGAATGGAGACTTACTTAACAGATAGTTTTTGGGCGCCTATAATGTACTGTACTTGGTCTCACGTACTCAGATATTGCTCTAGGCACTAGCTAGCAATCACTTTCCTCAGAGGACTGTTACTAAATTAATCCATAAATGTAAAGAGCTGAGAACACTACTCTCATTATGAGATGCAGAAATGAATTTTAGATAGGAAAGAGGATGAAAAGCACAGCAGACAGAAATGAACAGACTGCTGTCAGTGTCAAGGGAACAAGAAAGGAAACAGGGAATGCCATAATATAATTTGCAATGGAATCAGAAACAGCAAAGAAAACACTACTTAGTACATAAATGTTAAACAAAAGCCCATGTCCAAACATACTTGGCTTTCCTTTCCCCAGTCTGCTCTCATTTGGGTCTATCAGTATATTTACCTTGATGCTATATTACTTTCTCAAACATCCCACAAGAGTTATGGCCACCCTCAAAAACTTAACTTCCAATGCCTTCAACTCAAACTACACATGTCTAATTCGGGCATTCAAGATACTTATAAAAATACTTTTAACTATCTTTTCTCCCTTATTTTTCACCTGACTCTTACATTTGGGGTCACAATCACAGAAAGCTTTTGAATGGCCTGACAGTCTACTAAAGATTATTTGGTTGTAGTGTAATCTATTATCTTACTGCTTTCTGCTTTACGCAATTTCCATACCACAGCTATTTGAGTTTATGAACATTTCTCTTTCTAAACAGTCTAATAACCCACTCTGATTAAACTTGCTTTACTTTTTTTCTTTTTGCCTTTAGAGTTAGCAGAGTACCTTGTACACATTAGATGCTTAATAAATATTAATTCGCTCTCTCTTGTTCCTTATCTGTAGTCATGTTTCTTGCTGTTTTTGGAATGATCTCCAATTGTTCTTTGTTTTCCCAAATAATAACCATCCTTCCAGTTCCAAATCAAAAGTGAACTTCTTCAAAGCCTTCCGGTCTCTCTTGTCACAGATGAGACAGATCTATTCCCCTTCCAAGTATGACTTAATCCAGAAAATGTATACACTGTATGTCTCAAATGTTGTAGAACCCATATGATTTGTGTAAGTGTGGCTATTTGTGGCTGCAAATGCAAAGTCTTTCAAGACAATGACTGTGTTCTATTAGTTTCTGTATTCACGGTATTCACTTAGCACCTGAAGCATACTAGCTACTCAAGAGACTAAAAAGGTATTTTCTGAATCAATGGAAGAATGGGTGAAGTCTTGAGCAGAAATGGGCTATTTGAGGTCTGTTAAAGGTCTGAGTGGTTGAGGAGAGAGCTTATTTGGCTTCTTCAAGGCTTTTCTCTAGGCTTTCTGCCCCTCGCCTGTACACAGAGTAAGTCTGTATTTAGAGTAATGTGATTTAAAGGTCACATTTATTAGCAAATAGCTGTGTTTATAAATTTAGTTTGTCAAAAAAAAGAGGCCTTTGAAATTAATTCTGTTTGCTGAAACTAGCACCAAGTTCAACCAATAGTGCAAACTTAGCCCAGGTAAGTAAATTTCCAGCCCATGTGGCTTTTACAGTCTCATGCTCCTCACTCATTCCTTTGTATATTGTTTTCCAAACTTGATGTTTTTACAACATGACTGGATCTTTAGGCTGAAATTTACCTATTTAGTGTTCATTTGTTATTGCTGTGACATTCTGCTTTTAAAAGTTTACTGAGTGGAGAAGATGGATTTCAGAACCAGGTGTGATTTTTTTTCCTGTCCGGGTCAGACACACTGCAGGGCCCTGGTCTCTTTTCTTGACAGAGTCCAAAGACTGTGGGACTGGGCCTGCTGTTCTGCTGGTGTTCTCACATCTCTGCTTCTGAGCACGCTGCTGGAAAGGCTACCCTGAGACGTTGGTGGACTGGATCTCTGACCTGGAAAAAAACTGCTCAGAGACAAAAGCTGCAAGAGGCATGTTCTGGCATGAATGATACTGGCTCTTCTGGCCCCCAGATTGCAGATCCACAGAGAAGACTGTGGGTAAAAGATGACCTCAGGAGTAGAACTTCATCTTAGGAAGAGCTCACCCAACCAGAGACTTCTTACACATCATTTGGTTGATTTTAGTTAATGAGAGCATGGAAGATGTTGGAATAATTGCTAACAATCCTGGCCAGGGAAATTAGGAAGCCCACCCCCTAATTAAAATTCAATGTAAAGGAATTGACCATCATGAATGATTGGACTCAATTCCTTGAGAAGAAGACAGAGAATTTCAAACTATTTCCTACAACAAGTGAGAGCACACAGGTGTACCAAGTGAGGGGGTTTCCCCAGGCAAGATTGGTGGTGGGTTAGGATGCATGGGGCCGGAGGCTGTTATATTCTCATTTGGGTGAGAGAAATGATGGGGGATGATAATGATGAATGAGTCTTCTTTCAAAGTAATCACTGAGGGAGGCTCTCCATTTTTGTTTTCTTCACTAAAGTGCCTCAAAATGCTTAAAGAATTCCACTTTGGAATTACTTCTGAACTAGTTTATATTTCCTATCTCATAACTCTACAATTGCACCTCATTTTTAACCAAAAAATCATTTCCTGCTTCATCAACCACCTTATTCATCAGATATGACTCTGGATGATTTTTGGTTGTTTCCAAAAATGAAATTCATCCTCAAAGCTTAAAGATTTATGCTACTGAAGCTCGTGAAGAAATGTGCCATCAACTCTGAAGAACTGAAGAAGAGTTCCAGATATATTTTGGTAAAGAAAATAAATTTATATCTCATTATTTGCAGTCTCATACATTTTCATATCTTCTCTTGTATTGCTCTGAAGAAGAAACTCAGATCTGTCTAAAGTATTTCAAGCATATTAACCAAAGAGTTGTGCTTAATCCAGGCATCTGTAACTAAATTTTTGTCTATAGTATCTCTAAAAAAGAAAGAAAGCAGAAAGACAGATTGAGAAAAAATAGAAGTGTGTATAATTAAATCATGAAACAGTGATGGATACATGGTGTGTTCTGTTCTGTGTGGCCTCTGCCAACCTTGTGTACATTATGTGTGTTAGGTTACATCATAGCTTTATTACTTTTGGGTTACTAAAGTAATACATACTTATTGTAGAAAATTAGAAAAAAGAAAAACAAAAGGAAGAGGATTTAAAATCATCTATAATAACTCCATCAACTGGAATTTTGATCTTTCACCTTTCTAGCCATTTGATAGATTATTTTGTGGCAGATTTAATTCACTAGTGTTCTTGTTTGTTTATTTAAAAGATAGATACAAAGAGAAACTTCCATAAAACAGGTAGAGTGAATTACATTAACTTTTAGTCAGTTGTTTCTTCCTTTCCTTATAGGAAACCACCACCTTGATTTTTATAATACTCAGGGCTTTTTATTGTTGTTGTTTGTCTTTATAGTTTTCTCGTCTAAGCCAAAAGTAATTTTCCTTTTCTTCTCTACTATTATAACTATGAAATCATGGATTTTTATTTATTCAAGTGTAATTATTATTCTTTCTAACACTCAAACTGTCCTAAATATGGCCAGTGGGAACTTCATTGTGGGAAGTAGAAAAGTTCCTTTTTAAAGTTTCCTTTCTTGTTAAAGAATAAGTATGTTAATAACTCTTTGTTAAGCCCTATCCTATGTAGCTGTTAAACATGCCATGCTTACAGGCACATAGTACATTCTGTGTCCTTGTACTTTAAACAAGGTATCTGTGCTGGACGTGCACACAGGCATGTTCCAGCTCTCCATTGCTTTTACCTGTTTAGAAAAGTTTTAAGTTGTTAGCCAGTTGAGTTTTAGTGTAGATTTCGAGGTCTGGCTCCAGCCAACGGAGGTCAGATACAGCAGTAAGGACAACCCCAAATACGTAAGAAATAAATTTGTCTGTTTTCCTATGTTCATTGTACTCTTACGGCACAATGATCAGCGAGAGTACCCTTCCTGCAGTCCAGGAAGTAAAAATTGCATTGCTGAAAGATCCTTTGTCTCAGGGCTAATTTTTCTTTTTTTTTTTTTTTTTTTGGAGACGGAGTTTCGCTCTTGTTACCCAAGCTGGAGTGCAATGGCGCGATCTCGGCTCACCGCAACCTCCGCCTCCTGGGTTCAAGCAATTCTCCTGCCTCAGCCTCCCGAGTAGCTGGGACTACAGGCACGTGCCACCATGCCCAGCTAATTTTTGTATTTTTAGTAGAGATGGGGTTTCACCATGTTGACCAAGATGGTCTCGATCTCTTGACCTCGTGATCCACCCGCCTCAGCCTCCCAAAGTGCTGGGATTACAGGCGTGAGCCACCGCGCCCGGCCTCAGTGCTAATTTTTCTTTGTGGCACCAAGCATCTATTTCCAATATCTATTTCCAGCATTCATCCGGCAGTTCCTGGGACCTTGTTGCACAATCCCACTAGCCCAAACATTCCTTTGCTTTCTGATCCAGCAAGACTTTTTAGGCTTCCTGCCCTGAATGTTTCTCTAAGGACCTCTGGTTTGTGTCGGGGTAATGGTTTTTAGGAATGCAGATCTGGGAGCTTCATGCACTTTGTTATTGAGGTGCCAGTGTTCCTTCAGAGGACAGAACTAGGAAATATATACACATACGTATTTTGTGCTCATATTGATATTTCAAATTCAAATGTAGCATTGCTATATTTCACAAATTCTTTACTGTTATATTTTGGATCTCTGTTATTTCCAGCCTTTTTCTCTGTGTGTGATTGCATACGTGTGTACAGATGTGCATGTGTGTGTGTTGGATGTACTTGACAATTTACAAAATGATCACTGCACAAGTAGAAAGTGCTGGATAGGAAGCAAGATAATGCTTTAATGGTGACAGGCCCCCGCTGGTATGGGAAAGTGTTTGGGGGTCAATGTAGAAGGTCCAGATCATCTCACCATGAATAAGCGGAGAATAAGGAAGACACTATTTGTGTCAGGGCTGGGCTGAACAGGGTACTGGGACTCATGTGTCAGCCCGTGGAACTCCTTAGGGGAATCCCATAAACTTAGTCGTCCACATTGCTGACCTCCAGACAGGTCTTTTGAAAGAAGACTAGGATGAACATCCCTGCAGGGTAATCTTTTCCCACATTTATCTGATAAATGTAGACACTTCTCTTATAAATTATGAAAATAGAAAAATGTCAGTATGTATACCCAATTTTAAAGCTAAATACTGATGCATATAACTAAACTCAGCATCCAAAAGGCTATATCAATTTATGGCTCTATAAATGGTATACATTTAGTCTAGAATTCTTTGATCAATATTTATATTGGGACCACTTCTTTTTTTTTTCCTTTACTTATCATTTACTTCTTCTGTGTGCTGCTATGATATATTCATATTTCTTTCAAGAAACATATGATTGGATTTCATATTTTAAGCCAATTTGCATTTAAAGTTTTAACTTATATCTAATCTTTTAGTTGATCTCTGTTTCAGGAGGCAAAATCCTTGCTCTTGTCAGTTTATTTTGTAGCAAACGGTGATTCCTACCAGATTCTGACGTTAGGTTGTGTGTCCATCTCTCTTAGGAATGTGTGGATTTTCCTTTTGATGATTTATTTCCTTCTTTTTTGTATTTTAGCTAAAAATGAGAAGAGCCTGCATTGTATGCTATTAACAGAATGTGATTTTTTTTTTTTTTTTAAATGGAGTCTCTCTCTGTTCCCCAGGCTGGAGGGCAGTGTCTCCATCTCCGTTCACTGCAACCTCTGCCTCCTTAAGCAGCTGGGACTACAGACATGTGCCACCACACCGGCTCAAGCAGTTCTCCTGCCTCAGCCTCCTGAGTAGCTGGCACTACAGGCATGTGCCACCATCCCCGGCTAATTTTTGCATTTTTAGTAGAGACGGGGTTTCACCATGTTGGCCAGGCTGGTCTTAAACTCCTGACCTCAAGTAATATGCCCCTTTCAGCCTCCCAAAGTGCTAGGACTCCAGGTCTGAGCATCCGCATCCAGCCAGAATGTGATTTTTTAAATCAGAAATTTCTTGTATTGAAAGTAAACTTTATGCTATTCGTAAGACATATCTCTTTAGGAATAAACTAATATTAGTGTATGTGGTTTATACTTACTATTGTGGGGAGGTAGGGGATTTTTAAATAATTTCATCACTTTATTAGTTTCTTGGAAAGAAATGTGAAAACTTTATTTTGGAGAGAATTATTTGCTTAGGCCGTAGGTCCTGTTCTATGTCATTCTGTTATTACTAAAGTCATAATGGGTTAGAAAGTTGTAAGGATACAAGATGTAATTAAAAAGAGCCACAAATACGTCTTCCCAAACCAACAGGAAAAGACTAAAGATACTGCCTGGGACCAAAAAATTGCTCATGGTATAAATTTGTGTTTGTCTTAAGTCATTATTATTTTATACATAGCTTAAACATTAACATGCTTGATTCATTTTGGGATTTTCCTTGCCAAAATTACAACTAATCCTTATGTTTTGGATGTTGATGTTTACGAGAGGATTATTTCCATTCCGTTACTAATTTTTACAGAGGAGGGTTTGAGCGGAAGTGGGGCAGTTTTCTCTAGATCATCTGGGAGACCAGCTGTGAAGTAAACTGGATAAATTTTTCTCAATTTCCCTTTCTGAAGGAAAGCTTTTTGTGAAGACTAATTTTCACAAATTAGTCTTCAAACCTGAAGCTCATCATGGAGAAGGGAGACGCTTTTTGTGTGAGGACTGGGCTGGGCTGAACAGGGTACTGGGTCTCATGTGCCAGCCCTAGGGAAACGCCATCAACTTAGTGACCCACATCGCTGACCTCCAGCCAGGTCCTTTGAAAGAAGACTGAATAACAGTAGATCAGTTGTATTTTCAGACTTCGTTTAGCTTGTTGACAATCGTGCATGTCCACAAATGTAAATTTACTGGAGCAGAGACAACCTAAAGAGGGTTTGTGGGAGTTAGGGCACCACCAGTGACTGAAGCCTCCTGTCTCATTGAGAATCCCATAGACAGGGTACAGAATAATATGGTTCTCAAATGTCTTGGTCTCAGGATCTACTTCTACTCTTAAAAATTACTGAGGACCCCAAAAACTTTTTGTCTAGGTGCATTAAATATATTGGGACTGATTATATTAGATATTAACATTTTGAAAGCTTTGTTTAAAAATAACAAGGGTGTGGTGGCTCACACCTGTAATCCCAGCACTTTGGGAGGCCAAGGAGGGTGAATCACCTGAGGTCAGGAGTTCAAGACCAGACTGGCCAACATGGTGAAACCCTGTCTCTGTTAAAAACACACAAAAAAATTAGCTGGGTAAGGATCAATGCAACAAGAAGAACTAACGATCCTAAATATATATGCACCCAATACAGGAGCACCCAGATACATAAGGCAAGTTCTTAATGACTTACAAAGAGACTTAGACTCCCACACAATAATAGTGGGAGACTTGAACACCCCATTGTCAATATTAGACAGATCAACGAGACAGAAACTTGACAAGGATATCCAGGACTTGAACTCAGACCTGGACTAAGAAAACCTAATAGACATTTACAGAACTCTCCACCCCAAATCCACAGAATATACATGGCACCTACTCTAAAACTGACCACATAATGGAAAGTAAATCACTCCTTAGCAAATGCAAAAGAACGGAAATCATAACAAACAGTCTCTCAGACCACAATGCAATCAAGTTAGAACTCAGAATTCAGAAACTAACTCAGAACTGCACAGCTTCATGGAAACTGAACAACTGGCTCTTGAATGTTGACTGGATAAACAATGAAATGAAGGCAGAAATAAAGATGTTCATTGAAACCAACGAGAATGAACACACAACATACCAGAATCTCTGGGACACATTTAAAGCAGTCTCTACAGGAAAATTATATAGCAATAAATGCCCACATGAGAAGCAAGGAGAGATCTAAAATTGACACCCTATCGTCAAAATTGAAAGAGCTAGAGGAGCAAGATAAAAAAAAAA
>PVKV010037843.1:0-14455 GCA_004027835.1 Alouatta palliata
CTCGATTCTTGACTTCTGTTTACCCTTGAGTTCAACACTACGTGAAAGCTGCCAAAGCTTGGGGCTTGCGCCCTCTGAAGTGATGGCCCAAGCTATAGCTAGGCCCCCTTTAGCCACAGCTGGGACATAGGGCACCGAGTCCTGAGACTGTACAAATCAGCAAGGCCCTGGACCTGGCCCACGAAACCATTTTTCCTTCTAGGCCTCTGGACTTGTGATGGGAGGGGCTGCTGTGAATACCTCTGACGTGCCCTGGAGACATTTTCCTCACTATCTTGGTAATTAACATTTGGCTCCATGTTACTTATGCAACTTTCTGCAACCAGTTTGTAATTCTCCTTAGAAAGTGAGGTTTTCTTTTCTAACACATCATCAGGCTGCAAATTTGCCAAACTTTTAAGCTCTGCTTCCCTCCAATTCCAAACCATATCTTTGGGAATACATAAAATTAAATGCTTTTAAGAGCAACAAAGTCACCTCTTGAATTTCTGCCAGATAACCTAAATAATCTCTCTCAAGTTTGAAGTTTTACAGATCTCTAGCATAGGGGCAAAATACTACCAGTCTCTTGGCTAAAACATAGCAAGAGTCATCTTTTTTCCAGTTCCCAACAAAATTTTCATCTCCATCTGAGACCATCTTAGCCTGGACTTCACCGTCTATATCACTATTAGCATTTTGTTCAAAACCATTCAACAGGTCTCTAGGAAGTTTCAAACTTTCCCACATCTTTCTGTCTTCTTCTGAGCTCTCCAAGCTGTTACCCAGTTCCAAAATCACTTCCACATTTTTGGGTATCTTTACAGCAGCACCCTACTCCTGATGCCAATTTACTCTATTAGTCTATTCTCACGTTGCTTTAAAGGACTGCTCAAGACTGGGTAATTTATAAAGGAAAGAGGTTGAACTGACTCCTAGTTTTCCTAGGGAGGCCTCAGGAAACTTACAATCATGGTGGAAGTGGAAACAAACACATCCTTCTTCACACAATGGCAGGAAGGAGGAGTGCTGAGCAAAAGGGAGAAAAGCCCCTTATAAAACCATCAGATCTCTTGAGAACTCACTATCATGAGAACAGCAGCATGAGGGTAACCACGCCCATGATTCAATTATCTCCTATGGCTTTCCTCCATGACATGTGGGGATTATGGGAACTATAACTGGAGATGAGATTTGGGTGGGGACACAGCCAAACCAAATTAATAATAAATAAATGATAGTCATTATTAAAATAAGTTAATAGATGAAATTTTAGACCTGAATTGAAGCTTCATGATTTTGTGTAATATACACATATTTTATTTTTTAGCTGACATAACCTTTTCACCATTATTCAGCAAGTGAACTTCATTAAGATTCTACTTCAAAATCCTTTCTCTGTGAAGCCTTCCATAGTTCCTATCCATGACTGTTAGGTGTTGCATTTTCTGAGTTTCCACAAACCTTTTCCATTCATCTCATTGCAGCATGTATTATCATAATGATTATGACAGAGATGAAAGGAAGATAAAAATCTCAGGACCCTCAGCTCATCATGGCAAAGGGAAAAGTCAAGCTTGGGAACTGTGTCACACAAAAGTGCCTTTCATTTTGTTCCTGAATAGATAGCTGCAAAGATACAAGGCTGCATACCTCCCTATGGGTCTCCCTCACAATTTGCTCATAAAGAAATTCATTGTTGGTCCATCCCAAGATCTTTGCTCTAAAACTTAGTTCTGTTGAATTTCACCCTGACAATGTAAATTAACAGCTTATCTTTACAGGGACGAGACAAAGACAGGACTAGGAGTCATCTCTCTGCTCACATGAGACAAATGCATAGTTAGCTGCCTCCTCTACTCTCTGTTTATTTTTTCTTATATACAAATTCAGCCTCACTGGGTGCCAGATGAATGCATAATTGACAAGTCCTCTACACTCTCCTTTCACATGTTAAAGGTGGATTCAGTGAACACTGATCAAAGCCTCAAAATAATGCAACTATTTGCATTTTATCTACCTTTTATCTACCTGCCTCTGTTTTTTTTTCCCTCTTTCCCCTCATTCCCACTCTTTACTCTTTAAATACTGAAGTCCCCAAATCCTCTTTGGGGAGATCACTATGTTCCTGTGATTTTGTGTTCCATCTTTTTGGACACATTCTCAATCTTGGTGAAATAAACCTCTAAAATAATTACAAGTCCCCTCAGTCATTTCCCTTGATTTATACTCTTTTGGCATTGTACCTCCTGAAACGTAGGAATTCTGTCTCTCATCCTTGGTAATCTCCATTCACCTTCTTTACTGCACAAATATTAGTCAATAAACATTGGATTTCTGCAAATGCAGAAAAAAATGAATTCAAAATAAGAGCCATATGAGTGTCATTCAAGAACTTTTAATCATTAAAGAATAGATTCTAGGTTGGCTTTAACATTAAAGTATTCAATTCTTATAATATAAAACCCGAAGTGACATGGTGTTTGTTTCTTCATAGAAGGAGTAATAACTTGGGTGATTATCTTCATCACAATTATTTCTCTAACTATAACCCAAATTTCTCAGTGTCTTCTGCTTGCTCATCTTTCTGCTACCAACAGCTAAATTTGATTTATCCAAGAGACCCAGTTCTCATGCTTAAGTCTTCTCTAGTTCCATGGCTTTATTTTATTTTGAGACTGGGTCTCACTCTGTTGCCCAGGCTGAAGTGCAGAGGTGCAATCACAGCTTACTGCAGCATCAACCTGGGATCAAGCAATCCTCCCAACCCAGACTCATGTGTAGCTGGGACTACAGGTGTGACCCACTTTGCTGGGCTTTTTTTTTTTTTTTTTTTTTTTTTTTTTTAATTTTTAGAAGAAATGAAGTCTCACTGTGTTGCCCAGGCTGGACTCAAACTCCTGGGCTCAAGTGATTCACCCACCTAGACCTCCCAAAGTGCTGAGTTTACAGGAGTTAGCCACTGCTCCTGGCCTCTGATGGCTTTAAATATCATGTGTACCTTGATAACTCTTAATGCATAGTTTTTGTCTGGGCCTTTCCTCTGAATTCCAAAGCATATCTACAGCTGCAACTCAACATCTCTACTTGGATACCTAGTGGTTATCAGCATCCAAAAGCCACAATCTTCAGTGCTACCACACCAGTTCAGTGCTACCACACTAATTATACACCTATGATTAGTTCATTTTCTGTTGCTATAATGCAGTGACTGAGGCTGGGTAATTTTTTTAAAAAAGGTTTATTTGGCTTGTGATTCTGATGGCTGGAAATTCAAGATTAGGCATCTATATTGGGTAAGGTCCTCATGGCAAAAGGCTCATGGAAGCCGGAGTGTGCAAAGATCACATGGTGAGAGTGGAAGCAGGAGAGAGAGGGAGGAAGTGTCAGGCTCTTTTTAACAACCAGCTCTCTAGGAAACTAATGAGATGAGAACTCACTCACCTCCATGGGAGGGTATTCATCTGTTCATGAGGGATCAGCCTGCATGAACCAAACTTCCCCCATGAGGCTCCACCTCCTGCATTGGGGATCAAATTTCAACATGAGGTTGGTGGGGACAGATATCTATACCATAGCACTGGGCTACCCCTTTAATTAGACTTCCTGTTGCTTCTATTGGCCTTTTGAAAATGTCAGTACAGGATGTCACTTTCCTGCTCAAACTTGGACCTAACTCCTTCCCTATGTGGCTTTCATGATCTGAACCCTGCCTCTCTATGACTTCAATGGTACTTCCAGCCTTGCTCACTCTGCTTTAGCTACATGGGTCTTCTTGATTTTGCTCAAACATGACATTGTTTATTTTGCGTAGGTTTTCTGATTTTATTCGTTTCCCCTTGATATTCACAGGGCTAGTTTTTTCATTCCACTCTTTTCTATATTCAAATGTCCTTGCCTTAGAGATATTATCACAGATTACTCTCTCTTTAAGGCCCTAAGTTTCCCATTCCATCATTTTCAAGTTTTCACCTTAGCACTAATCACCACTCAATACTACTTGATATATTTATTTTTATATTTTCTGTGTTCTACACCAGAATGTAAGCCTTCCAAGGCAATGGCCTTTGTCTTATTGATTCTTGTACGTATAGCAGCTAGAATACATAATCAAAATATATTTGTTAATTTGTATGAATTATTCATAGTATTAGTACAATAATTCAATGTATTTGGCCCATGGTGATTGAGTAAATAGTCTATAGGCTATCTATAAGAAAACGCTCCTGCCAACTTTCAGATATTCTCTAGACTCCTTTCTGATGAGTAATTCTTGTTTCAATCATAGGTCAGCTATCTTCCTGTTTTCTAGTTTCTGGCTGTTTTCCGGCATCTACTCACATCTGTTTATTTGTCCATGGTATCTCTATGGCTGCATAAAAATTTCCCCGGGAATATGGCCCCAGACTTCCTACCTAGAATGTTGATTGTTCTCATAGGGAGCCCTTGACAAGAACTGCCAGCTATTATGTATATGTTGAATTGTGAATCCTCTGACGTCGGAGAGTGTTCAGTAAGTCTCATTTTTTGTTGAACAATTAAAAAAATGTCTTTCTAGGGGTTTGATATACCTATGACTTTTTATCTGCTTTGTGCTTATTGCCTATAGCCTGCAGTCACTCCCCTAACTGATCCTCATATCACTGAGATATGGTATTTTACTAGGATCTTTAATTCCAAATGGAATGTGTGTTCTTGAATTAGTCTGCTGCCTTCCACTAGTATTCAGAATGATTAATTTTATTACTATTTACTACTTATGTGACCTTGGGCAGATTACTTAATTGTACTTTTCTCATTTATAAAACAGTGATTAATAATACTTGCCTATCAGAATTATTATAAAGATTAAATTGAAATTTATATATATATAATATTTATAAGGTTGTAGGTTGTGAAGTCAGAAAGATTAAGGTTTTAATGCAAGTTTTCCCTCTTACTAGCTGTATAATTAACTAATATTCAATTTTGTAAGGATACTGCTGGTCATCCTGTGGATATTGTTGAAACTGATTTAAAAAACTTATACGTACTCCCAAGGTAACCACTAAACTTTAGCTTCACCCCATTATGTCCATGTTCTGTTGCTATTTTCATCCTGTTTTGCTGAGAGGCCTACCCAGACGACTTGCTAAATCCTTGCCATTCTCCTTCCCAGGTAGTTAGACCTGTTCATGTATCTCCAGCCAAGTATTTAGTTCTTCTTAAAATTTAATTGTCCTAGGCTGCCTCATAACTTAGCAAGAATTTTCTTTGTCCTTAAATCCTTACTTTTGACTTCTTTCACAACACTGAATTCATAGGTCTTTGTTCACTCAGTTCATTCTGAAGTTACCTATATTTCTTGAACCTTGTAATTTTGAATATTCCCCCTTTTCTCCCTAGCCACAGGGACAAAGTCATGTACCACATTTTTTCATAATACTAATGAAGTCCAATGTACCTATATGAGGCAGAATAATGGCCAGATAATCCAGAATAATTTTTTAATTTTGTCTAACTTATTGTTCCTTTTTGCATTACCGCATAACATTTTAAAATTATGCCCATATTCATTTGGAAATAAGGTTTTTCTCTGGCATGACAAAGAGAACCTATTGGTAAACTTATCACTTCGGGTAAGATAGTTGATTACCTGAATAATTGCCTGAATAATTGGAGCTTATTCCTTTATTTTAAACATCTAAGACTGCATTAACTGTATACTTTCTTTCACTGGAGCAGGAAGCTGAAGAACTGGCCCCAGAAAACCACTCCCAGGATGCCTACTTTTCACACCTCATGTTTTCAGGTCAATATCTCTTGGTGGCTTCAAGATTGATACTATGTAAATAATCTCATTGTCAATTACATGCAAACCTTATTGTGGTTAGTCTGTTGAAAAGGAATTGATGACTATGAAAATGCAATGTTTATACATAAACATTTTACATAGAAGTCAGAACTCTGAGAGTGTATTTACAGGTTTTGAAGCTGGGACAATTAAATCAGAGCTTTTGAGGTTTAGAAGTACAGAAAAAAACTTACTTTTTTTCCCTGAAGACACTTTCTCCTTTGTTCTTTTTTTCCTCCCTGTATCTGTTATATTTGGTTAGTTGGCAAACAGTATTGATGAAGGCATATCCTTAAATGTAGCCCAAATCTTAAATATATTTCTTAAAATTATAGATATAACCTTCATTTTATTGTATTTGTACATTTAAATCACCAACCACTTAACTCATAATTTGTTCCAATCAATTCTAAAATTAGTACCCGATTTTATGTTACAGGATGAAGAAAATAAACCTTGAAATTTAATTGCGAAGAATACCTTAAAGTAATCAAAATTTGCTCAGCTTCTATAATATTGAGATTATAATCTCATTGGTACTATTTCCAATAGCAAGCATATAAATCATGTGTAGAATAACACTGCTGTACCTCGATTTGATACGTTCAGAAGCCAAATTGTATTATAACCTGAAATAAACACAGGTTTATTTTTAGTTATAATTAATCTTAAAGCAACAAAATATTGAAACGACATAAATTAATTTATGTTTGTTTTGTGGAGAGTATTTTAAACATTTAAAAAATATTATTGAGCAGTGTTTTTAAAATTCTCATGGGAAATAGAAGTCATGGTGAACAGGTTTTTTGAGATACTATGATCATTAAAGAATTGCAAACATAGTGTCTCCTGTCTTACAGAAGAGATAATACATGGAGTAAATACCTGTCTTAATGAATAAGTCGGTAAATTAGCTTCTTATAATTATCTCCCTAAGTGTCTTTTTTCTTTGACCATTATTTATTTCGTACTACTCAGTTTCGTGAGTAGATTAGGACTTGTTTCCTAAAGACAAGTAGATTACTTTCCACTTACATCATTCCTTTCATCTGAACATCTTTAAAGTTTGTTTAATTATCCCATTTTACAGATAAATTATCAAAACTCTGAAAGTTTAAATAACTTGCCCGGGCTGACAGAGATAGTCAGAGACAATCAGCGGAAGAATCATGAACGCCTGGAAATGGGTTGCGTTGTCCAAACACACGACATTGCTCTCGTTCACCATTAGCTTGAATTTCACATACTGTACTTACTAGGGCAAGAGGACCCATTATGCTTGATAAACTGCAGTGTGTATATAATCAGTATTAATTCACAAGAATTATCTGGTTGTCAGTGGAATGCTGTTCTGTTTACATCTGCAAAACCACAGCTGTAACATGTGTGAAATAACTAAACTTGAATCAAGCTATACCTCAGAGCATTCCAGATCCAGTATCATTTAGGTAGACACAGACGTTGAGAATAAAGATAGTTTTTAGAGCTGAAATGTCCCCACCGTGTATCCTGGACATTTTTTTGTAATCTTAAATCAATTAGGTGGACTGACAACCTGATTGCCAACTGTGTTTCCCTTTCTTCTCTTAGGAGATTCTCTAGATGCTCATCTTACCTGAATTGTTCTTTGGTGGCAATTGATTCTGGCCTTTAAGCTGAATTTTGGTGTGGAAACAAAATTCTTGATCTAATTTATTTTGAAATCTTCAAATTGTTAAAATGAATGCTCTAAATGAAGAGACCCCCCCAAATAGGCTTTGTGTGAGCAACATGGCTGTTTATTCACCTGGGTATGGGCAGGCTGAGTCAGAAAAGAGAGTCAGAGAAGGGCGGTGGGATAGGAGTTGGTTTTATAGGTTGTGGGGAAGGCAGTGGAAAGCTACAAGAGTTACAGTTTAGGGCGGTGTTTTGCAAGCTCGGATGGGGTCATAGCGTGTGGAGTCACGAGGTTGGCCAAGGTTGGTTAAAAAGTTCAATGGCTTTGTCAATTGAGGCCAGAATAAGAAACAATAGAAGAATGTCTCGGGTCAGTTAGTCACTGCAGGGGTTGACCGTCCTTCCATTTTTCATGATTTTCCAGCTACTTCAGCTTTTCTAATTCCAGAAGGCCCTCCAGAGGTGTCCATGCGAGTCACCAGGGTCGCCATGCTGTCCTCGGCACTGTCAGACCTTACACAGATATTAATTTTAAAGGACAAAAATGACATGATTAAATGAGTAAAAAATAGTAATGAAATTGAGGCCACCTATAAATACCTGGCAATTTTTGGTGATCAAAATATAAAATATTAAATGATTTCTAGTTGAGTGATAATATCATAACTCCTATGCCACAACTCATTTCTTTGTCTTTTGTATTTCTTGGGGGTGGGGAGGAGTGGTTACAGTGTTACGTAACGCTATCGTCTTTTTTACCTCCTATATACCCTTCGATAATGGCTGTGTGATGCTGGGGCTGAGAATTTGCAAACTCTATTTCCCGTGATTCTTTGGTTCTATGAAGAGACAGCAGATATGAGAAGCGGAGACGGGGGAGAAGTAATTCTCTTTTCTGTTTCTCTTGCTCTCTCTGTCATTTTGGCAGTGTTTCTGGAAGTGGCTCAATTACTTTATGATCCTAATTTTTGAGACAGTGTCCCCTCCTCCCTGGTCCCTTGATGAACGGGCTCTTGTACACAGTGGCCATGATGACAGGAATTGGAGTTATTCATAGGGTCAAAAATGAAGATTTTCCTTTACTACTGTTGATGTGGTTACTGCTCTTGTTTAGGGACCAACCTGTCCTAAATCAAAGGCCAGCAATGAATCACTATATAGCCCTGATCCCAGGAGAATCAGTTTGCCCAGTGTGGTTATTTTGGTTAGCCTTCTTTCATCATGGAAATGACTTGAATAAAAACCTGTTCTGGATATGGACTTGCCTTTGCTGTCCACAGTCCTGCTGCCATCATCATCATTCATTGATTATTGGAATGCCTTTTTCACAATTGCTATATCTCATCCAATGATGCTTTAGACCAAGGAATTTATTTCACGTTAAAGGAATGACAACAGTAAGCTATGGATAAAAGGAGAATGAACAGGCAAGAAAAAAAATTCAAAAAAGTTACTATATATTCAAAAGTTGTCCTATCAAAGTAAGAAAAAAATGTTCATAACTATTACAGTCCTCATTTATGGTACAGTCACACATTGCTTATAGTCACAGGGACAAGTTTGGAGAAATGTGTCACTGGGCGATTTTGTCATTGTGCAAACATCACAGAGTGTACTTACACCAACTTAGATGGCACAGTGTACTACACACCTAGGCTATATGGTATATACTCTGCTGCTCTGGCTGAGTCAGTGAGTGAGTGGTGAGTGAGTATGACGGCCTTGGACATTACTGTATACTACTGTAGGCTTTATAAACTTTGTTCACTTTATAATGCTTTATAAGCATTGTACACTCAGTCTACAGTAAATGTATTGATTTTTTTCTTCAATAATAAATTAACCTTAGCTTATTGCAACTTCCTTATAAACTTTTTAATATAAAAAAATTTTGACTCTTTTTGTAATAACACTTAGCTTAAAATATAAACGTATTGTACAGATATATAAAGATATGTTCTGTCTTTACATTTTTATTTGATAAACTTTTTCTTATTTTTTAAAATTTTTATTCTTTAATTTTTTTTGTTTTTATGTTAAAAACTAAGACACAAACACATACATTAGCCTAGGCCTGCACAGGGTCAGAATTATTGATGTCTGTTTTCCACCTCCACATCTTGTCCTACGAGAAGGTCTTTAGGGGCAATACCGTGCATGAAGCTGCTATCTCCTATGATAACACTGCATTCTTCTGGATACTTCCAGAAGGACCTGACTGAGGATGTTGTACAGTTAACATTTTTTTAAAGTGTTATAAATAGGAGTACACGCTGAAAATAAAAAGTATGGTGTAGTAAACACATGAGCCAATAACATAGTTGTTTATTGTCATTAACAAGTATTATGTACTATATATAATTATATGTGCTGGACTTTTACATGACTGGGAGCACAGCAGGTTAATTTACACTAGCATCATCACAAACGTGAGTAATGCATTGCACTGTGATTTTATTATGGCTAGGATACACTAAACAATAGGAATTTCTCAGCTTCATTATCCTTTTGTGGGACCACTGTGTGGTCCATTGTGAAATGTCCTGAAACTTTGTTATGTAGCATATCACTGCAGTGATAATCTTCCTTCTTCTACTCCATATTCCCTTTGACCTTAGCGAGTACCTCTTGGTTGGTCATGGTTCCTTGTCTATAAAGTGACTCAAAACTTCAATCTTAAAGAGTCTGTAACATTAGTTTTCCTACCTATATTGTGTTGCTGTGGTTTTCATTAATTTTTATCGTGGGACATTGGAGTACTTAGAAGTACTCTAGATGATTTCCAGCATTCAGACTTTCTCCTTCATTCCTTCATTAGGTAGAAGCAATGCAATTTCCTATTAATAATTAGAATCCATCACCAGACCCAATATACTAACACCGTTTTTGCCCTTGGCTCCATGACATCAGAAGGCTAAAATGGCCAATTTAATAGACCCATTGTTGTGTTTCCTGTTGGAAGCATATTCTTTGGGAAACTAACATCTCTAAACCAAACAGAGCTGTCAGTTGCAAGAATGAGAAGGACAAAATTTAATGGATAGTTCAGATTAATAGCAAAAAGAGTTATTTCTATTTCCACTTTGATTCCCGGCCCTGTGAAACTTAGGTATTCGAGAAATAGAAATGTTATGTATGGCTTAGAATATATATATCACATCCTGGAGGGCATTACTCCAAATCTGCAAGGTATAATCATGCATTTGGTGCTGTAACTAATATGTCAAGTGGCCAATCCATTATTCTGTCAGGCTAGCTCCTTCAGGGTGATAGGCAACATGGCAAGACCCATAAATTCCATGAACATGAGCCCATTTCCACAATTCAGTTACTATAAAAATGAATTTCCTGTTGAGAAACAATGACAGGTGGAATAGCCAGATGGTGAATCAAGCATTCTGTAAGTCCACAGTGGTGGTTTTGGCAAAAGCATTAAGGCAGGGAAGGTAAATCTATATTAAGAGTAAATATCTATTCCAGGAGAACTTACTCAAGCTCTCTTTCTTCCATGATGGAAGTGATGAAATGTAACCAGCCTGCCACTAGGTAAGTCGCATGGAAATCTCTACCAGGTACAGAATGCTACTACATATGGGGTTCTCAGTGTTGGTCTTTAAAATAGTCCAGGTAGACACTTGGCAGCAGCCATAGCCAAATTGGCTTTGACAAGTGGAAGTCTGTGCTTCTGAGACATGTGTAACCTCCATCCTTGTTACCATGATACTTTGTTCATTATCCTATTGGGCAAGAACAAGGGTGGTTAGGGAAGAAGTGTCTCTAATACTCAAATGTGTTTAGTTGAATATTAAGACTTTCCTCTGCTATGGTGCTTTTTTTTTGAGATGGAGTCTCACTCTGTCACCAGGCTGGAGTATAGTGGCATGATCTCAGCTCACTGCAACCTCTGCCTCCAAGGTTCAAGTGATTCTCCTGCCTGAGTCTCTGTAGCTGGGTCTAGAGGCATGCGCTACCATGCCTAGCTAATTTCTGTATTTTTAGTAGAGACAAGGTTTCACCATGTTGGCCGGGGTGGTGTCAATCTCCTGATCTCATGATCTACTCACCTCGGCCTCCCAAAATGCTAGGATTACAGACATGAGCCACTGTGCCTGGCCATTGTGGTGCTTTTTGGTGAGCCTTCCCATGGGACATAAATATCCTCATACTCTCTAACCAATCAGAGAAATCGACATTTATGTTTTCCCACAGAATTTCTTGTCATCAATTTTCCAGTTGTGTCCCTTTCAAGTTCCTGACCACCCAACCACCATTACTCATGAATCAATGCAGATACATACCTCTTGACATCTGTGCCTTCTAGCATAATTAACAAACCAGGCACACTAATTGAAGTTCTGCTGACTGGCAGCTTTTCTTTCAGTCTCCTTCAAAGCTACCCTTGAGTGGGACTGTGGTGCTATAGCCTTCCACTTTAAGGAAGTGCCAGCATGTTATGGAGAACCATCTGTAAACCAGGACTGAGCTTTCTTCTGTGAGTTTGTTGTAAGAAACTCTTTAACAAGTCATAAGTATGGGTTGAGAGAGAAGAAGCAATGTGGTAGGTAGGAACCATGGATACCTAAGCCAATTGTTAATGTAATTTTATTGCTCACTTGGAACTTACTCAAGCTCAGTCTTGTATCTAACACTTTCACTTGATGATGGCATGCTTGCCCAAATTGCTGGTTGGGTGAGACAACACTACATTTATAATGGGGATCTCAGATTATACTGCAATACAGTGTGCCATGGCTAAAAGTTGAGTGTCTATTAGGTCTCTCACAAGAAAACCAGAAGCTGTGTCTCAAAGGAGAATAAGTGTCTTCCAGACCATAATTTTGTGCCAAAATTCTAAATCCGTGAATTGTATAAGGGCATTCTACAATATTGCTGACTACCATAGTCACTTAATATACCATCAGATCTGCTAGCTAATATGTGAGATTAAGAGGCATGTAATGCAACTGTATGTTCATCGCAGTGCTATTCACAATAGCAAAAACGTGGAATCAATCTAGGTGCCCATCAGCAATGGATTGGAGAAAGAAAATGTGCTACATATACACCATAGAATACTACGCAGCCATAAAAAAGAACAAAAGCATGCCATTTGTAGCAACATGGATGTAGCCAGACACCATTATCTTAAGCAAACTAACAGAAACAGAAAACCAAATACCACATGTTCTCACTTATAAGTCAGAGCTAGACATTTGGTACACACCGACATAAAGATGGGAACAGAATATACTGGGGACTACTAGAGTAGGAGAGAGGGAGCCAGGCAAGGGCTGAAAAATTACCTCTTGGGTGCTATGTTCACTACTTGGGAAACGGATTCAATCTTACCCCAAACCTCAGTATCACACAATATATCTTTGTAACAAACCTGCACATGTACACTCTAATTCTAAAATAAAAATTGAAAAAAAAAAAAGAAATAGGCATATAAAAGCAGGCCACATGGAAAGAGATACATTTGGAGACAGAGGGAGAGATAGACAGAGAGAGAGAGAGGAAGTTAGAGAGAGAAAGAGAGGCCAGTCTTCCATCCATTCTTACCAAAGCACCAGACCTTTAGTGAAGCCACCATCTTGGATGTTTTATCCCCCACCTCTGTCTGACTGTAACCTCATGAGTGTCCACAGCTCACACTAGGTGGAGCCTAAGAACTGCCCAGAGGAGCTCTGCCTGAATTCCTGACCCAAGAATTCTAAGAAAGTCAGAATTGTTATTTTAAGCAATAAGTGGTAGTGTGACAATTTATTTAAGTTGCTTTTTGGTCTACTGGTG
This sequence comes from Alouatta palliata, assembly GCA_004027835.1. Classification (NCBI taxonomy): domain Eukaryota; kingdom Metazoa; phylum Chordata; class Mammalia; order Primates; family Atelidae; genus Alouatta; species Alouatta palliata. The sequence goes on from PVKV010037843.1 coordinate 13,262, forward strand.
GGTCCCATATAGCCTACCAACCAAAAAAATTCCTGGACCAAACGGGTTCACAGCTGAATTCTACCAGAGGTACAAAGAGGAGATGGTACCATTCCTCTGAAACTATTCCAAACAATACAAAAAGAGGGAGTCCTCCCTAACTCATTTTATGAGACCAACATCATCCTGATACCAAAACCAGGCAGAGACACAACTAAAAAAGAAAATTTCAGGCCAGTAGCCATGATGAACATTGATGCAAAAACCTTCAGTAAAATACTGGCAATCCAAATTGAACAGGACATCAAAAAGCTTATCCATGATGATCAAGTTTAACATATGCAAATCTATAAACATAATCCATCACATAAACAAAATCACAGACAAAAACCACATGATTATCTCAATAGATGGAGAGAAGGTCTTTGACAAAATCCAGCAGTGCTTTATGCTAAAAATGCTCAATAAACTATATATCAATGGAATGTATCTCAAAATAATAAAAGCTATTTATGACAAACCCATAGCCAATATCATACTGAATGAGCAAAAACTGGAAGCATTCCCTTTGAAAACTGGCAGAAGACAAGGGTGCCTTCTCTCACCACTCCTGTTCAACATAGTATTGGAAGTTCTGGCCAAAGCAATCAGGGAAGAAAAAGAAATAAAGTGTATTCAATTAGGAAAAGAGGGAGTCAAATTGTCTCTATTTGCAGATGACATGATTGTATATTTAGAAGACCCCATCGTCTCAGCCCAAAATCTCCTTAAGATTATATGCAACTTCAGCAAAGTCTCAGGATACAAAATCAATGTGCAAAAATCACAAGCATTCCTATACAGCTATAACAGACAAACAAAGAGCCAAATCATAAGCGAACTCTCATTCACAATTGCTACAAAGAGAATAAAATACCTAGGAATACATTTAACAATGAATATGAAAGACCTCTTCAAGGAGAACTACAAAACACTGCTCAAGGAAATAAGAATGGACACAAACAGATGGAAAAACTTTCCATGCTCATGGTTAGGAAGAATCAGTATCGTGAAAATGGCCACACTGCCCAAAGAAATTTATAGATTCAATGCTATCTCCATCAAGCTACCATTGACCTTCTTCACAGAATTGGAAAAAAAAAAACCTCTTCAAACTTCATATGGAACAAAAAAAAAAAAAAAAAAAAAAAAAAAAAAAAAAAAAAAAAAAAAAAA
>PVKV010037844.1:0-14409 GCA_004027835.1 Alouatta palliata
CTGGTCAACATGGTGAAACCCCGTCTCTACTAAAAATACAAAAATTAGCTGGGCATGGTGGCACGTGCCTGTAGTCCCAGCTACTTGGGAGGCTGGGGCAGGAGAATTGCTTGAACCCGGGAGGCGGAGGTTGCGGTGAGCCGAGATCGCGCCATTGCACTCCAGCCTGGGTAACAAGAGCGAAACTCCATCTCAAAAATAAATAAATAAATAAATAAAATAAAACAAAACATGTCAACCTACAATAAAGACATATGTGACATTTTAATAATCTGACTCAATGGCTGAATTTTGCACTACATGTATTAAAGCTTAAAACTTAGAAAAATGGAATTATTTTCAAAAATTATTTTAGCAGGCCTAATATAAAGATGGTAGGTCTTTATACTAGGTCTATATATTATAATATTATAATATATTATATGTAATATAATATATTATATTTTTATTAAAAAAATAATAAAAAAGACAGACAAATCTACAGCTACAAAAATAAAAAAACTGTCTACTCAAGTTCTTCTTATGATGGCATAATGATGCAGGCAAGCTAGACCTTCCACCTTGGGTCATAATCCTTCTTCCCAAGATTTTCAATCTCATTCTGGTTCCTCACAATATCACCTCCATTAGCTTTCAGTACTAGAAATTATCATATTCTATGTATTTCTTTATATATTCATCTCTCTAGAGAATAAGCATCTGGAGATTACGAATTCTTTCCTTTTCACTGTTGAATGTCTAATGCTTTAAATAATGCCTAGCACATAGTAGTTTCTCAATGAAGCCTTTTCAGTTCATGGATTGACTAAAATATTCAGTAGAGTGTTTCTTAACATGGAAATCATGGACCAAAAATAAACTGACAGGAGAGTTTATAGACTCCCACTCAAAGAAACAGTGAAAATCCAAATTGCATGCAGATAGTGGGTGGCAAACTACATGATAAATGAAGTGAGATAAAGTTCAGAGAATAATTTGAATACAGCATTATTTCAAAATTACAATTCATGGTGAAGTAGAAAAGGTGGAATGGAAGGATAGTGTAGAGCCCTTAGAGTTTTATACAGAGTCTAAGAGCCACTTACCATTTAAATAATTCAAAAGTCCACACTAAAATATCTTTATGTACCCAAGTTATTACATTTATTTTCTTTATATAATTACGAAAAAAAAAAACCTGCAGGCCTTATGGAGCATAGCAAAATTCTTCTAAAATGCCATTTTAGAGATGAGGAAACCAAAGGCTTAGAGAAGGTGAATAATTGCCCGAAGTCACAAAACTACTAAGTGTAAGAATTGAACTCTGGACTCAGAATATGTTAGGAAGGTTATAATCTCAAAGATACTCCATGATCAGCTTTGACTCTAGCATTCAATATAGTCAACATGGTTCAAATACAAATCATCTCACCTCTCCCCTCACATGAATCTGGGTCTGGGCATATTGCCCATTACCATAATTGCCATATTATTGCTCATAATTTTTATTGCTCATACAGAGGATCTCAAAGTACTTTCAGTAATTGTGACTAATCAAATTGTTACTATTTATGCTTGCTATCCAATTGCAAATCAATTCCATATAATTACCTATATCTTTGTTGAACTGTTGAGAAATTGCCTTATTCATCATTGAAGACTGTCTTTCAACTTTGTAATTTCTAAATCAAGCAGTGTCCTTTCTTTACGTTGCAGCATAACTCTTAGCTTTTGAAGGACCAGAAGAAAAAAGGGAAATTTTATCCCACCCTATAAAAATTAAAACAATTCAAAAAAAATAAACTAAATAAGAAAAGCTATAGGAGAAATGGATATACAAAATAAACAGTAGAAGAAGGCAAAAACATATTTAAGGGCATATAACAAATAATAGCTAAAGAGGGTAAACTGTGCTTGAATTAAATACATCAACAACACAACCTTATATTCTCTCCATCGCACTTATCCTCAAGAACCTCAGCCTGTTCTTCTAAGTCACCACCTCATAGGTCAACTCTAAAACCAGCAGAACTGTGTGGTTCAGCCAACTGCAACTGACAAAGCCTGAAGTCTTTGTGTCTTCCCACCACTTTCTGACTCAGATGAAGTACTCAGCTATAGGACATGGGATCTAGCTTCCTTAGTTGTTTCAGTAAGCTGCACAGCTTAGTGACAACCACAAAATGCAGGAGTGTCAACTCCTCATAGTGTTTACTTTGACCACTGAGTGGCTGGAGACAGGAGGGAACCTGTAAATAAGTTGCTTTGGATTCTCCCCTTGCATGAACCATCTGGGAGCAAGGTGCTTTTAAACAATCTGGCAGAAAACCTCTTGCACGGCTGGAAAATTGCCTGGGTTTCTTTGTGAAGCCAAGCATAATTCAGTGATATACCACCTTACGTTTGCTGTCTTCCTCTCTACAACTTAACCTTTTGCTCACTCTCAGGGTCCTGGGATTAGATTTACCAATAAAGCATTAGCACCTCAGCTTTGCCTCAGGCTCTGTTTTCCAAGGACCCTAGAAAAAGTCTTACATTCTGTCTGAAAGCTCTCAATGCACAATGTAGAAAATGGGGATATATAAGAGGATCCAAGATGGTGGATTTGACCCAGCTCCAATGCACAACACCCAGCAAAAGAGACACAGAAACCCAGAGATCTCCTAGCTCCAACCGAGGTACCAGGTGCATTTCAACGGGTCTGGTCTGAGGGTGAGCAAAGCCCACTCAGGGCAGACCAAAGCGAGGAGGGGTGGTGCTTCACCAAGAAAGTGCATCTGAACTGCGAGTTGAAGGCTCCACCTCTGGCGCTCTGGTCCAGATACGGCGCTGCCCCCAAAGCCTCAGCAATACACAGAACAGGGGTCTTTGCCAGTCAAGCACTGGGAATTACAAGTGCAGAGTTGATTAAGAGTCTGCAGACTGAGCTATCGCCCCCTCCCCCCACTCAGAGAGAGAGGGAGCTGTAAGCGGGAGCAGCTGTGCGGCCCCTACCCCATGACCAGAGAGAGAGAAGGCTGAAAGGGGGAGATTGCCGGGTGCGGCTAGGCGGGTCCCTAACCTCCCCCACCAACCTCAGAGGGCTGAAGCTCTGACTCTAGTGGGTTGCGTAGCCAGTGCCACAGTCTGAGAGGAACCCTGAATGATCCAGCCCAGTGGAGGAAGGGCACAACCCACCACTAGGGGGGTGGGACTGGGCTACACGTTTTAACAAAAAGCACAGGAAGCCTACGTTGCAACGGGATGGCGTTCTCCACAACCCAGCAGCACCTACAGGTCAGCGGAAGAGGCGAGCCTAATCTCCCAGCATAAACAAAAAAGACACAGGAAGTTTCCCTAGTAACCTGAAGGAGTCACTAGAAACCCAGTAGTGCCCCCACAGGCAGACAAGCAACCTCATCAAGCAGCTCTCTGACACTACAGCTACGTAAATCCACAAAGATGGGGAAAAAACAGCACAAAAAAGGTGAAACCATCAAAGACCAGAACACCTCTTCTCCTTCAAGGGATCACAGCTCCTCAACAACACAGGATCGCAACTTGACCAAGAAGGAGTGCGAAGAATTGATGGAAACAGGATTCAGAAGGTGGATAATAACAAACTTCTCAGAACTAAAGGAACACGTTCTAACTCAATGCAAAGAAACCAAAAACCTTGAAAAAAGGTTAGACGAAATGCTAGCTAGAATAACCAGCTTAGAGAAGAACATAAACGACTTGATGGAGTTGAAGAACACAGCAAAAGAACTACGTGAAGCAAACACAAGTTTTAATAGCCAAAAAATCAAGCAGAAGAAAGGATATCAGAGATTGAAGATCAACTCAATGAAATAAAAAGAGAAGGCAATTCAAGAGAAAAAAGAGCGAAAAGAAATGAAAAAAGCCTCCAAGAAATATAGGACTATGTGAAAAAACCTAATCTACACTTGATTGGTGTACCTGAATATGACGGAGAGAATGAATCCAAGCTGGAAAACACACTCCAGGATATTATCCAGGAGAACTTCCCAAGCCTAGCAAGGCAGTCCAAATTTCAAATTCGAGAAATACAAAGAACTCCACAAAGATATTCCTCAAGAAGAGCAACCCCAAGGCACATAATCGTCAAATTCACCAGGGTTGAAATGAAGGAAAAAATGCTAAGGGCAGCCAGAGAGAAAGGTCAGGTCACCCACAGAGGGAAGCCAATCAGACTCACAGCAGATCTCTCAGTAGAAACTCTACAAGCCAGAAGAGAGTGGGGGCCAATATTCAACATCCTTAAAGAAAAGAACTTTCAACCCAGAATCTCATATCCAGCCAAACCAAGCTTCATAAGTGAAGGAGAAATAAAATCCTTTACAGACAAGCAATTATTGAGAGATTTTGTCACCACCAGACCTGCCCTATAAGAACTCCTGAAAAAAACACTAAGCACAGAAAGGAAGTACTAATCACTGCAAAAGCAAACCAGTTGGCAAAGACCAAAAATGCAATGAAGAAAATGAGTCAACTAATGAGAAAGAAAACCAGCCAGTAACAAAATGGCAGGATCAAATTCACACATAACAATACTAACATTGAATGTAAATGGCCCAAACGCCCCAATCAAAAGACACAGACTGGCAAACTGGATAAAAAGTCAGAACCCATCACTGTGCTGTATTCAAGAAACCTATCTCACATACAAAGACACACAAAGACTCAAAATAAAGCGATGGAAGAAGATTTACCAAGCAAATGGAGAACAAAAAAAGCAGGGGTTGCAATCCTAGTCTCTGTTAAAATGGACTTCAAACCAACAAAAATCAGAAGAGACAAAGAAGGACATTACATAATGGTAAAAGGATCAATCCAACAGGAAGAGCTAACTATCCTAAATATATACGCCCCCAACACAGGAGCACCCAGATACATAAAGCAAGTTCTTAACGACCTAAAACGAGATTTAGACTCCCACACAATAGTGGGAAACTTCAATACTCCACTTTCAATATTAGACAGATCAACAAGACAGAAAATTAACAAGGATATACAGGACTTGAATGCAGAGCTGGACCAAGCGGATCTAATAGACATATACAGAACACTCCACCCCGAATCCACAGAATACACATTTTTCTCAGCACCACATTTTTCTCAGCACTTACTCAAAAATTGACCACATCATTGGAAGCAAATCACTCCTCAGCAAATGCAAAAAAGCAGAAATCATAACAAACAGTCTATCAGACCACAGCGCAATCAGACTAGAACTCAGGATCAGGAAACACACTCAAACCCGCACAACCACTTGGAAACTGAACAACTTGCTTCTGAATGTTGACTGGATAAACAATGAAATGAAGGCAGAGATAAAGATGTTCTTTGAAACCAACCAGAATGAAGACACAGCTTACCAGAATCTCTGGGACACCTTTAAAGCAGTATCAAGAGAGAAATTTATAGCAATAAATGCCCACCAGAGAAGAGAGGAAAGATCTAAAATCAATACCCTATCATCAAAATTGAAAGAACTAGAGGAGTAAGATCAAAAAAACTCAAAAGCTAGCAGAAGACAAGAGATAACTAAGATCAGAGCAGTAATGAAGGAAATAGAGACACAAAAAAATCCTTCAAAAAACAATAAATGCAGGAGCTGGTTTTTTTAAAAGATCAACAAAGTTGACAGACCGCTAGCCAGATTAATAAAGAAAAGGGAGAAGAATCAAATGGATGCAATAAAGAAAGATAAAGGGGATATCACCACTGATCCCACAGAAATACAAACTACCATCAGAGATTACTACAAACAGCTCTACTCAGATAAACCAGTAAACCAGGAAGAAATGGATAAATTCCTAGACACTTGTACTCTACCAAAACTAAACCAGGAGGAAGCTGAAACCCTGAATAGACCAATAACAAGGGCTGAAGTAGAGGCAGAAATCAATAGCCTACCAACCAAAAAAAGTCCAGGTCCAGACGGGTTCAACACCAAATTCTACCAGATGTACAAAGAGGAGCTGGTTCCATTCCTTCTGAAACTGTATCAAACAATACAAAAGGAGGGAATCCTCCATAACTCATTTTATGAGACCAACATCATCCTGATACCAAAACTAGGCAGAGGCTCAACTAAAAAAGAAAACTTCAGGCCAACGTCCATGATGAACATCAATGTAAAAATCTTCAATAAAATACTGGCAAAAAGATTGCAACAGCACATCAAGAAGGTTATCCATCACGACCAAGTAGGCTTCATCCCGGGGATGCAAGGCTGGTTCAACATACGCAAATCCATAAAAGTAATCCATTACATAAACAGAACCAAAGACAAAAACCACATGATTATCTCAATAGATGCAGAGAAGGCCTTCGATAAAATTCAACAGCTCTTCATGCTAGAAACTCTCAATAAGCTAGGTATTGATGGAACATATCACAAAATAATAAAAGCTATATATGACAAACCTACAGCCAATATCATAATGAACGGGCAAAAGCTGGAAGAATTCCCTATGAAATCGGGCAATAGACAAGGATGCCCTCTCTCACCACTCCTATTCAACACAGTATTGGAAGTTCTAGCCAGAGCAATCAGGCAAGAAAAAGAAATAAAGGGTATTTGGTTAGGAAAGGAGGAAGTCAAACTGTCTCTATTTGCAGATGACATGATTGTATATCTAGAAGACCCCATCGTCTCAGCCCAAAATCTTCTCAAACTGATAAGCAACTTCAGCAAAGTCTCAGGATACAAAATCAATGTGCAAAAATCACAAGCATTCCTATACACCAATAACAGACAAACAGAGAGCCAAATCAAGAGCGAACACCCATCCACAATTGCTACAAAGAGAATAAAATATCTAGGAATATAACTAACAAAGGATGTAAAGGACCTCTTCAAGGAGAACTAAAAACCACTGCTCAACGAAATAAGAAAGGACACAAACAGATGGAGAAGTATTTCATGTTCATGGTTAGGAAGAATCAATATTGTGAAAATGACCATGCTGCCCAAAGTAATCTATAGATTCAATGCTATCCCCATCAAGCTACCAATGACCTTCTTCACAGAACTGGAAAAAAACCACTTTAAACTTCATATGGAATCACAAGAGACCTCGCATAGCCAAGACAATCCTAAGCAAAAAGAATAAAGCCAGAGGCATCACACTGCCAGACTTCAAACTATACCACAAGGCTACAGTAATCAAAACGGCATGGTACTGGTACCAAAACAAAGACATAGACCAATGGAACAGAACAGAGACCCCAAAAGAAACACCACACATCTACAACCATCTGATCTTTGACAAACCTGACAAAAACAAGCAATGGGGAAAGGACTCCATGTTTAATACATGGTGTTGGGAAAACTGGCTAGCAATGTGCAGAAAGCAGAAACCGGACCCCTACCTGTCACCTTACACTAAAATTAACTCAAGATAGGTCAAAGATTTAAACATAAAACCTAACACCATAAAAACACTAGAAGAAAACATAGGCAAAACCATCCAGGACACAGGCATAGGCAAGGACTTCACGAATAAAACACCAAAAGCATTACCAATAAAAGCCAGGATAGACAAATGGGATCTAATTAAACTCCAGAGCTTCTGTACAGCAAAGAAACCATCATTAGAGTGAATCGGCAACCAACAGAATGTGAAAAAAATTTTGCAATCTACCCATCTGACAAAGGGCTAATATCCAGAATCTACCAAGAACTAAAACAGATGTACAAGAAAAAAATAACCCCATTCAAAAGCGGGCAAAGGATATGAACAGACACTTTTCAAAAGAGGACATATGAGGTCAACTAACATGAAAAAAATGCTCATCACTGGTCATTAGAGAAATGCAAATCAAAACCACACTGAGATATCATCTCATGCCAGTTAGAATGGCAATCATTGAAAAATCGGGAGATAACAGGTGCTGGAGAGGATGTGGAGAAATAGGAACACTCTTACACAGTTGGTGAAAGTATAAATTAGTTCAACCATTGTGAAAGACAGCGTGGCGAATTCTCAAGGATCTAGAAATAGAAATTCCATTTGACCCAGCAATCCCACTATTGTGTATATACCCAAAGAACTATAAATCGTTCTACTATAAAGACACATGCACACGTATGTTCACTGCAGCCCTGTGTACAATAGCAAAGACCTGGAACCAACCCAAATGCCCATCAATGATAGACTGGACAAAGAAAATGTGGTATGTATGTATACACCATGGAATACTACGCAGCCATATAAAACAATGAGTTCGTGTCCTTTGTAGGGACTTGGATGAATCCGGAAACCATCATTCTCAGCAAACTGACCCAAGAACAGAAAGCCAAGCACCGTTTGTTCTCACTCATAGGTGGGTGTTGAACAATGAGAACACGTGGACTCAGGGAAAGGAGCATCACACACAGGGGACAGTTTGGGGGAGTACAGGAGAGACAATGGGGGTGGGGAGGGAGGGCAGAGTGGTGAGGGATAACATGGGGAGAAATGCTAGATATAGTATGCACCTAAAGTAAAATAAATAAATTTAAATAAATAAATAAAATGCTGGTTGCCAAGGGGTGGGGCGGCGAGGGGTGATGGGAGTCAGTGTTTAATGGGTACAGAGTTTCTGTTTAGGATAATGTAAAAGTTAAGGAGATGGATAAGGATAAATTGAAAAATTCACTGTTTTAGTTGAGCATTTTAACATATCTCTTAAAATTCTTTTAATTGTGGTAAAATATACATAACATAAAATCTGCCATTTTAACCATTTTTAAGTAGTTAAGTTCAGTGGTATTACACACATTTGCATTGTTGTGTAACCATCACCAACATCCATCTCCTTTTACATCATCCTAAACAGAAACTCTGTGCCCACTGAACACTGACTTCCATTTTCCCTCCCTCCACCCCTTGGCAACCATCATTTTACATTGTATCTATGAATTTGACCACTCTAGAAACCTCTTATCAATGGAATCATAAAATATTTGTTCTTTGCAAAAAAAAAAAAAAAAAAAAAAAAAAAACAACTTACCTATCCCAGGCGGCCTAATCATAAAAAAAATAAAATAAAATTTTAGACATACACACACCAAAAAAAGAAAATGGGGGTATATAATGAGCTTCTAATTAGCAGAAAAGACAAACACTTGATGATAAATAGGGATTGTGTTGCCTATTCATGAAGAGTGAGTCTAGCACAATTTTGTGCCCAATGTGTAACTCAACTACAATTGCCCATCAACATTAGCATTTTAGCAGTTCAGCATGGTGGGGAAAAGACTCTGTTTATATAATGGTATTTTCCCCATCTTTCAGAAGAAAATAAAACAATTACAAGTACATTTTTGAGGAATATTTTTTCAGGAAAAATAATGTAACCAATCATCCAAGGTACCTATAAAAATTTAATTACCATTATCAAATGAAATCTATGGAAATAGCAACAAAAACTACTGAACATGTCTTCAATCCATCAGCCTCCAGAAAAACCCTTGACTTTATCCAGCTGCCTGTTGTTGACTAGTTACCACTCTTCAAACTGAGATCAGCTGAATTTCAAAAGAGAATTGTGCAAGTTATTGGATTTCCTCTGCTTGCCTCTCATGAAAAGACAAAAATTAAAATAGATTGGTAGAGATGGTAGGAGCTTTCAGGTGAACACAAAATACTGTCATCAATCTCATTGTTTCAGGGAACAGTGGGCATGGTGGCACAATCAGTCTGAACAGAGAAGAAAAGCATTTCAGCTATGGCCACCATGAAAAATGAGATACCACCAAACAAGGCAGCAATTTCACACAAGCAAGTTAAAGTACTTCCTTTTTTAAAAAGCTCCAGGGAAATCTGAAATTGTAAGTAAAGGGATTAAGAGAAGAGATGCTAGGAGAAACCCTTAACTTTTCTCTAAACCATTACAAAATTTCACTAGAACCAACTCTTCAAGTCTTGGGGATTACCATTTCCTGTTATAAGAGCCATTTCAATAAAATGTTTGATTACTTTGAAAAGTTAAAAAATAATAAAGTAAAAAAAAGGAAGTGAAAACTCATTGCTTCCATGATATGAAATGCTTATTGAGTTTTAACGTCTTTCTCTTTCAGCCAGTATTAGTCAAAATCAAATGTGGATTAACAGCGTAAGAGGTAAATAAGTACACATCTTGAAAAATTAGAAGACACAGTCAATATATCACCCCCGAGATGTGTCTCTCAGAAGTCAGAGTCTTTCCTATTAACAGAATATGTTAGTATTGTTATTATGAGACTAATATGTAAATAAACTGTCAAAATACAAGGAAAAAAAGAAGCCTGTTAACTGTACAGTTCTGCTTATTTTTGTTGGTATTTGAAAGCACCAAACTCTTTAGTTCTATATCAGATTTTCTGTTATTGGTTTGTGGGATTCTTCATCTTTAAGACTGCTCCTTCAACCTTGCTTTCACTTACTTGAATCAGACATCTTATCTGTGGATTTCTCCTCTCCTAGGATAAAATTATTCTTAACAAGCTTCATCTATCCCTATCTTCGTCTCATGGTCATACTAGCAATGGAATACATGCCAGGATCTGTAAGAATTTCCAAGCATTTAGGGGAGATGATCTTGCAAAGATAACACTCTTCTCAGATCTTTCTCTTGCTTCATCAGAACTTAAAGATTATGTTTCCTTTTTCATTAAAATCCTGCCTCATTTTCAGTTACAATGAATTATTATATATGAGAGGAACTAATTTTTATATAACTTTTGCTAATATCTTTCCCAGAAAAATATTTTAATAACTTATAAAGTAAACATTTTAGTCACAACAGAATGCAAGGAGGGAGGAAATTTTTGGCCAGGGGTCCCTTCTATTCTCCAATTATAAAACATGGAAGGTTGCCTGGCTAACCTACACATAGTGCCAGTCCTAGGTTAGAGACAAATTAATAGCATGGGCAAATAAAATAGTGATTTAAGCAGCCAGGTAATGGATTTCCAGGGCCAGACCCTGGACCTCAAGTATCCACATAGTTACAAAAGCAAATGACTATATAGTTATTGCATAGCTGCATTTACTGCCAAGGTTGTTATACATAAATAGATTTCTATATTTACTTTGTCCCTCTCAAATTGCCATCACATTGCTAAATAGCAAGAACATTCAAACCAGAAAACTGAGTTATTTTTTATAAAGAAAGTGGACAGCAGCTGCAGAATTATTACATTCCCTTACTTTTTATTTACAGATGCACATTTTCATTAGCTAGGATTTGAACAGAATGGATTTTTACAACAACAAAAGAAAAAGCAACCCAATTCTGGCTTTTATACACAGACGGGCTTCTCTCTGTCTCCTTGAACAGTTTTGAGTTTATCTTCTTCCAGCATAGCCCAGATGTATCTATTTGTAAATGTTCAGTTAGGAGCCTTGAGGCAGAGGACATAATTTTCCTCCCTAATCTGCAGAGCAAATCTCTGAGATCACGTGTTTTCTGTAGACATAAGGAAGTCCCAGAGAGCTAGGCTGGAAATGCAAACAAAATTTTTCCCTTTCTTCCCACATAAATTAAGGCATTCATGCCCCTGTGATTATTTTTTCAGCTATACATCTGTATTTGCTACAGTGCTTTCATAGATGGCTTTAGGCTGTGTTACTTCCTCTTGCCTTAGAAAACAATCAGATTTGTGTTGCCAGTGTCCCAGACTAAGTTTCATGTGTTCGCAGTTATTAGATTAACCTCTAATGTTCTAAAATGGTTATCGTTTTAGACTTCTAATCACAGTGGTTATAAATAACCACAGATTCTGAAGAGTCCTTATAAGTGGTACACATTTTCATGGACCAGTCTTATTTGTTTGGATTCCTAAGAAATGTTTAATAATTAAATAAATGTACCCTAGATGTGGTAAAGAACTTGAAGATTTTTAATATCCCAGCCCTGTCTTAGCTTTGGAGGTGGTGCTGCTAAGACATCGCAGGAGCGCTGGTATAAAATTGTATTAATACTTCCATTTTCTAACTCTATTAGGGGAGCAATACTTTACTATCAGGAAATTGATAGGATGCAGTGCTACTGGACTAGTCAAGATGGTCCATGGGCATCAAAGCAATTGATGGCAGATATCTGGAGTACTGGATGGAGACCACAGTAGCAAGGGTCTGCATGACTACACGATCACAGACTGCAGAAGACACCTGAGCCTCGATCCCTGGGTTTGTCCTCTGCCTCTTTCCTATTCCATGCTAGCCCCTTTAGAGTTCAAGGAAGCTAAAGAGCCAGGCAAATTTTAGGCAAGGCTTGCCCATTCCAGACTTTCTTCTATGTCCCTGTGCTTAAACACACTAGAAAATGTGGTTGAAAAAGTAAGATAGCAACTAACGTATCAGCAAAGCAACCGGGATATTTTCCCTGGTGATTTTACCACTTTCAAGCTTCCTAGCCCATTTCCTCAGGATATCATTTGCACTTTTCCCTGGCACATGCCTGTCCATATTTATGGATGAGTGGATTATCACCAAAGAGAAATTATTTTTAAATCTGAAGCTATAAAATGTTTATGTTTGTTGGTTTATATTGCCCAGTTGTTCTGCCGGCAGGGTGGTTAGCAGAATAACATGAAAATAAAATAGCATCCACCCTTTCTATGCCAAACGTAGACAAAGAGTTAAAATGATGTTCCCAAGCACTGATGGTGGCCTTCACTTTGGCAAAACTAAATGAGTAGTACACCTTCTAAACTACGGTGATGAGAAAGAAAACTCACTTCTCTATCCCAAGTGTATTACACAGTTAGAAGTCACTTTCAGGTAAAGATCTATACATCACATTTCAATCCACTGAGGACTTTCTAACAGTTCATCTGATTTCTTGAAATCTGGAGTATCGTCAAATTACCCTCTGTTTCAAGAAGTTGAGTGTTTAAGTCTCAATTTAAACATTTCTTTTTTATCAAATCCTGTGAAAAACATCCTGCATGAACTTTACCACCATTTTAGATGCAGTATTTGTGTAGAATTTATTATCAGTGTTTGGCGCTTAGGTTTTATTTGTCCATTTTTTTTTAACTCAGCATGAGTTCTTCTGAGATTCACCCCTGCTTGGCTAAAGCAATAGAATAAAAACAAATACATAAATAAAAAGGATTTTTTTCATAGACATACTGACACAACCTTTAACTGGAGTGGAGGGGGTTGTGCAGCAGTAATAATAAAAGTAGCAAACATTAGCAATCTGCTTGATAGCATGAAATAAAATATATTTCAGTAAAAACATGAACACTGCTCAACTGCAATTTTTCACACAGCTGTGATAAAGGGACAATAAAAGTAATAAGGCATAACAATTCCTGAGTAAACATACATATGAAATAAAGTGGAGGTTCAAATCTAAAGAGTATGTTTTACTAGCAAAGTCTAAACATACTATGGCTGATGCCTTGCATTTAAAAAAAACTATCAATTTTGTTCACTTGTACAATTTATTGGATGCTAGCAACTTCCAGAAACTATGCTGCATTAAGAGATATTCTCTTCTAGCCTGGGCATTTGACATCTTGTTACTTTGTAACATTACATACCTTTAAACAGATAGCCTATCCATTGCCTCTTGATAGGAAAAAAAAAAATAGCAAAAGCAGTACTAATGAATCTTTCCATTGGAAAAATTCATTTCCTTAGAAATGATTGTTCCCGGAGAAGATCCAAGATGGCCGATTAGGAGCAGCTGAGGATTGCAGCTCCCAGTGAAAGCGTGGAGGGTGAGTGGACGCCACATTCCCAGACGGATTTATATTGCCCACCGACCAGGAGATTCCCAGGGGGAGGAGCCCCACAGGTCGCCAGCGCACCTGGTTTGGCCGGCGCGGCTGTTTTCGCCAGCTCGGCTGTTTTCGCTGGCTCGGCTGTTTTCGCCTGCGCGGGCATTTTCGCTGCCGCTGTTTGGAGCGGCGCCCCGGCGCAGCAGTTCCCAATACAAAATACGTGGGTCCGGGTGCCGTTTTCCCTGGCAATTGGAACTCCGGGAAGGCAGAGCCGCCCATTCATTTGATTAAAAAAAGGGGACTGAAACAGACAGCCAGGCCAGGAGATTTCCCAGGCAAAAAAACGCCAGTGCCTGCGGTTTCAGCCGGCGCAGTGGGTCACCGCACGGGAAATCATACAGATCCCGGCGCCTTTTCAACAGGCGGCTGGAACACCTGGGAGACAGTTGATGATTCAACTAAAAAAGACGCTCTGAGGCAGGGAGCCAGGTGATCAGGCTTGGCTGGTCCCACCCCGACAAAAAAAACAGCCATTGGAAACTCTCTGGATCGAGAGTTTCACAGCAAGCACAGCTGAACCCGGGACGGTCCAGCTCTGTGGGGGAGGGGCGTCCGCCATTACTGAGGCAGTCTGCCACTGCGGAGGTAGTTTGCCATTGCAGAGGCAGTTCTAACTACACCGGTATAAACTGGACTGCAGGGAAGTTCACATGGCAGCT
>PVKV010037845.1:0-14451 GCA_004027835.1 Alouatta palliata
GAAGGGGAGGGGAGGGAAGGGGGAGGGGAGAGGATTGGAGGGACGGAGGCGGTGGAGGGGAAGGAGGAATGAATGAATGAATGAGAGAAAGAAAGAAAGAAAGAGAAAGAAAGAAAAAGAAAGAAAAAAGAAAAGAAAGAAGGAGGGAGGGAGGGAAGTAAGAAAGGAAAGAGGAATAGAAGGAAGAGGAAGAGAGAAAGGAAGGAAGGAAGGAAGCGAGGGAGGGAGGGAGGGAGGGATGGAGGAAGGGAAGGTGGGAAGGTGGGAAGGGAGGAAGGGAAGGAGGGAGGGAGGAAAAGGAACAAGGGAATGAAATGAAACTACAGTTCCTGAGTTGCTCAAATCCACCTGCAAAGGCAGGTTTTTCCCTTATGTCAATACAAAACAAGAGACAGAGAAATAACACAGCTGTTTTTCCCCATGCACCATGAGTTCAATTGCTATCAATTACTGTGGCCTCCTGCATTTATTAAAACCAAGTTATTTCTCCTTCCAACAATAGCTGTGCTGTTGCTGAATTACTCAACGTTATGTGACTTATTTATAATCCTGCTGCATCTGGTTCACTTTTCCTCACACAGAGGTTTACAATTTGGAGGCCTGTGAGGAAGGAGGCTGCCTGTAGAGAAGAGATAAGTCTAAAAGGCTGTAGCTGCTACAGGAAAAGGCAATGTTCTGGAGACAGACTGCCTGAGTTCGGATCCCACCTCCACCGCTTAAAGCCGCGTGATGTTGAGGAAGTCATGGCAACACCTTGAGCCTCAGTCTTCTCCTCTGTAAAATGGGACTGATGAACAGAATTTACCCCGTGGAGTGCTTGTGAATAATGAATGGGGTTATACGGGCAGGACGCTGAACACACAAGCTGCTCAGTAAATGTCAACTCCATTATGGTCCCACTTGGAGATTTCCACCCTTAAAAATGACAAAAGGGTCAGAAAGAGAAACCCTAGGAGCAACTCCAATTAAGGTAGCTGGGGCTTTCTGCCCAGGGACATCCAGCAAAGTTCTATTTTGGGGAACATGGAAAATGTGAACTTCTTATTCTTGGAGGCTAGAACTTCAAATCCATTCCTGTTTCTGAGGGCTTCCACTCAGTCCCGCTGCCCGCCCCCAGGTGCCTGCAGCCCCACAAACTGGACATATTGTTACACCTGACTGGGTTTGGAGAAAGTTGTCCAAAGTCCTGTCCAATGTGGCATCTATCAATTGACCATGAGTTATGCACAATCCAACATGAATCATTGCCTGTGCCTTAACACCTGAGAACACAGCACACAGACCATTCCCAATATTCTGGGGACTATGAGCAGGTATTTGGGGGAAACGAAGGCTCTGTGGGCAAATCAGATGGAGCAGCATCAAAGTAAACTCAGCAAAATAGGTTGCCTTCTTGCAGAACTTGTCAGAACCTTGAATATGACCACATGTGTGGGGAATTTACAAGAGGAAGGAAGCTTGTGCGAGGGTCTCCCAAACTGATCTCATCAAGAAGCTGGAGGAGAAAGATGGATGAAGCATCTTTGAAGTGGTGGGAATAGTGGAAAGAACTGGAAACTGGGATGTCCAAAGATAGTTTCAACCTGGCTACAAGATCTCAAACAGGAGACATCACCTCTCTGTGCCTCAGTTGCCTTATCTGTAAAATGGGTAGCTCCTCTCCCATCAGGTTGTTTAAAGAATGAAATAAGACATTGAATATGTGACACTACCTAGGAGTGTGTCCCAGAGCAGGGGATCCAAGCAAAGGAGCAGAGTCGTCAGGAGACCTTGGCTGGAAGATGTCACCTGGGGCACCTGTGGGAGCAAAGGCTTGAAGAGTGAACGAGCTGCAAGTCTATGAGCAACCTGCTGAGGTCACTCAGCTTGGAAGGGAGACACCAGGACCAAACCCAGACCTAGATAGTCCCCCTGGAATGCTCTTTCCACATTCACATGCCCCTCACTAGGGTGGGCTGAGCAGGGGCCACTCCACCTATCAAACTGTGCCCTTTAAAGCTATTTCCCGGGTCCGAGGGAAGCCCAAGAGCAGCTGGCATTTTCTGAGTGCCCACCATGGATCTGACCCTGTGCTAAGCGTGTAATCTCATCAATACAACAACCATACAAAGGCATGATAACCAATTCCATTTATTGGTATGGCCATGAACCCTTGAGGGCAGTGTGATGTAAATAACAAGGGTGTGGGCCGGGCGCTGCGGCTCACGCCTGTAATCCCAGCACTTTGGGAGGCCAAGGCGGGCGAATCATGAGGTCAAGAGATCAAGACCATCCTGGCCAACATGATGAAACCCTGTCTCTACTAAAAATACAAAAATTAGCTGGGCATGGTGGCGGGCGCCTGTAATCCCACCTACTTGGCAGGCTGAGGCAGCAGAATTGCTTGAACCTGGGAGGCGGAGGTTGCAGTGAGGTTGGAGGTTGCACTCCAGCCTGGGCGAGAGTGAGACTCCATCTCAAAAAAAAAGAATAAGGGTGTGGGATTTAAAGACAGAACCTCTTGATCCAAAATTGGGCTCTTCCCCTCCCTATGTCCACGACCTTAGGTAATCTGCTTTGCTTCTCTGAGCCTTCACTTCTGCATCCATATAATGGGTATAACCTACCATACACAGTTCTATGGATTAAATGGAATAATCCATGCCCCCATCAAGACAGGCATTGCTCATTCGTGTTGCTATGTGTTGGATTCTGAACATCATTGGCATTTCTGTCAAGTGGTGAGGGGCAGGAGGCAGGCTGACCAACAGTCTGACTCTCTGGGGAGATGCACATCGACTCTTATAGCTACAGGACCACAGGGATCGAAAAAGGTTAAAGACCAGCCCAGGTCAGCCTCTCCTAAGCATTGCTGCAGAAAACTCCCCTGGGTCCTGGACCAATTTTTCATTAATAACAATAATGCCAATGATAGCAATGACAGAGATTTAAATACTTGAGTTTAATAATGTCAGCCTCACAAGAACCCTAGGAGGCAGGCACTCGGATTATCCCCACTTTACAGATGAGGATATGGAGTCTCAGAGTTCAAAGGAGTCACCTAAACATGCAGGAGAAACAGGATTGAACAATGGTCAGCGTGATCCCAGGGCCCATGCCTTTTAGCCCCGAATCTGAGCTCTCCTTGATTCTGCTTAGACTGACAACCTTCCAAATTGAGGACTGGATGGAGATTAGCTGGAGCTGAGAAGGAGCTCTCAGGAGAGAGGGTAGAAATCCTAGTACCCAGAATGTACCCACCAGCTCAGCCAGCTGGAAGGCCTTGTAGTGGAGAAGAGCAAGATCTCTGGAGGCAGAGAGATACCAAGTTCTGACCTTGGCCCCATCACATGCGGCTGCTTGACTTTGACCAGATTGCATAAACTCTCTGAGACTCAGCATCCTGGACCGCAAAAGTGGTGATTCCTTCCCTACCTGTCAGGGTTGCTGTGAGAATTAAAAGTGAGAATTTGTGCAAAGTGACCCCCAGCCCTGGGGCTGAGGTGGAGAACAGGGAAAACTTGGAGAGGATTTTAACAGAGGTCATTCCTGGGAAGAGGAGTGTGTCTGATTTTAATCTCATACAAAAAAAAGAGGTCCCAAGACAGAGAAATCGTATCTTGCTGCAAAGAGGGCATGGAGTTCAACCTTGATTTACTCTTCTGAAGGAAGAAGTTCCTTTGGGGGTCTCAGAGAATAATGGGGGGTGCCACTGGTAATAAAACAGAGAGCAAAACTCTCAGGAGCCATTATATCTCCACCTCGGGAGGGAGCCGGGATGCACTGACTATGGAGACTTAGCAACATTACAATTTCTTTTTTTTTTTGAGATGGAGTCTCATTCTGCTGCCCGGGCTGGAGTACAGTGGTGGGATCTCAGCTCACAGCAACCTCTGCCTCCTGGGTTCAAGCAAGTCTCCTGTCTCAGCCTCCTGAGTAGCTGGGATTACAGGCACCTGCCACTACACCCAGCTAATATTTTGTATCTGTAGCAGAGGTGGGGTTTCACCATGTTGGCCAGGATGGTCTCGAACTCTTGACCTCATGATATGCCCACCCTGGCCTCCCAAAGTGCTGGAATTACAGGCGTGAGCCACTGTGCCCAGCCTGTGATTTTTTTTTTTTTTAATAAGATGGGGTTTCACCATCATGGCCAGGCTGGTCTTGAACTCCTGACCTCAGGTGATCCACCCACCTCAGCCTCCCAAAGTGCTAGGATTACAGGCATGAGCCACTGCGTCCGGCCCAGCCTATGATTTTTAAAACTTACATCTTACTTATATGCCTGGCACTGTACCCCAAAGCCCTTGGCAAACAGCATCTCAGTTCATCTGCACAACAGACCTGTGAAGTTCAGAAAACTGAGCCTCAGAAAGCTTCAGTTACCTGCTCAAGGCCACTATGGCAAGATATGGTCACATCAAGACCTCTCATCCTATATGCCCTAGAATCTTGCTGCTCCCTCATCTGGGGGTGGAATCTGGTTTTGCTCATCCTTGAAACTGTGACATGATTTTTACCAACAGAACATGACAGAAGTGATGCAGCTCAGAAAAGGTGATGCACTTTCCATCTTGCCTGCTGGAAACTTGGACTTGGAGTCCTGAAGGCACCATGCCATAAGGAAGCCCAACTAGCCCACATGGAGAGATCTGAGACCACATGAAGCCTGGCAGATGGGCTACTCCAGCCTTCCAGTGCTTCATCAGCCACCAGTTGACTGCAGCCACATGAGAGATCCCAAGCCAAAACCTCCCAGCTGAGCCCTTCCAAAGTGCAGATGCACAGAAGCCTTGGAAAATAATAAAGTGATTGTTTAAGCCATGGGTTTTCTGGGCTGATTCCTTCTGCAGCGCTGTAATGGAACAGCCACAGAGCCGGCCAGTGCTGGAATTCTTACTTCAATCTGAGCCCAGATCTGTGTCACTCCAGACTCTGCTCTAACCTCTGCCCTACACAGCCCTTGGACCTCCTGGGCCTTCTGCTAAGCTGTGGCAAGAGCACTGGACTGAGAGTCTAGAACTGGATTCTAGTTCTGAACGTGCTGTTCTCTATCACGGAAGCTACATTTCACGCCTTTAGGTGAGAAGCCACACCTCTGAGAGGTACCGTTTCTTCACTCACCAAATGGGTTTAACAACCGTCACCAAGCCCATCTCAGGGGCACGCTTTAATGCCAACACAAAGAACTAACAAGCAAAGTGCTTTGCAAAGAAGAGAGAGTTACTGCTTCCTGAACACCTCCTATGTGCCAAGTGTGAATCATTATCTGACTGTACAATGATTGTAGAAGGTAGGTGGGGTTATTGCCATTTCACAGACAAGAAAACTGAGGTCCAACGAGATGAAAAGTCACTGACACGAGATGAATCACACTGTCAGGAGACTGGGGAGCCCGGACTCGAATCCTGCTCGGTCCAGTGCTGAGACCCCAGCTCCCCCCTCCTCCCTACTCTCTCTTGACCAAGTTCAGCTCCAGAAAGCAGCCACTGGCTGCCATTCGAAACACACAAGCACTAGCTAATGGTTCCACAGCCACTTTTTGCCAAATCAGAGAAGCACGAGTTTGGATGAATTGTCTAATGGCCCTGGAGTGATGGCTTGAGCCATGAGCCTTGGTGAACAGCAAATCAACCACCATCTCAAATCACCTGGTGTTTTCTGCCTGCCATGTGGTGCCGGCCCTGAGAGCCCCCTCCTGCTGCCTTCCCCAGGAACCCATCAGTGATGGCAAGCCAGACAGACAGAAAGGAGGTGTGGACTCCATGGAGACAGAGGTAGGGATGCAGTCTCATTGCCACCACAAGAGCAGGCTTCTAAGTCCAAAGGCCAGCTGTGCCCAGCCTCTCAAAACAAATCTGTAATAAACTACTAAGCCCAGGAGCCATCTGTCCAGTGATGGGAGGTATCCTAGGGTCAGAGCAGGAGGAGATGCCCACAGGAGCAGAGCAGTTGTCATTCAGTGCCCTTGTCTGTCCGTCCTCCTGCCTGGCCCGCCTCTTTCACCTGCCAACGTGCTTGAGTGCACAACCCCTCCACATCCCTCATTTCACTTCCATTCCGGGGCAACCTCTTCCTCCTTTAGGAGTTACCAAGGAGACACATGGCTCAATAAATATTTATTGAGCACATACTATGTGCCAGGCCCTGTGCCAGGCCCTGGGGATGTAACAATGAGCAGAATCAGACAAGGCCTCTATACTCAGAGCTATAGCCCAGCGTGGGAGACAGACATTACTAATAATCAGTTGTCCCACATGAAAAACAAATAAAGGTGGCCAGGGATTGCCTGGAGCATACACAGCAGGAAAGCCAGACCTTGTTCAGGGGCCAGGGAAGGCTTGCAGGGGCAGTGATTTTCGAATCAAGAGTGGAGGAGTTGGCAAAGGGAAGTAGGGAGAGCGGGAGAGGACAAGAGCCCCATACCACAGCTCTTGCCAGGAATAGCAAGAGAGTAAAAGAAATCCTCTGCACTGAGCCACAGCATCACGGGCGCAAACTGAGGATGGAGAGGTGGGCAGGGACCAGACCAGCTGGAATCGCCCTCATACGGGCTCGTCGGTAGCTCTATTGAAGTAACCCGACCAAACGTCTGAACCGGGGAGTTCCTGCTGGCTGTGGCATGAGAACAGATCGGGGTAGCAAGGATGGGGAAGAAGGGAAGCTTTCTGGGCTTCCAGGACAGACATGATGTCCAGCTGGATGCTGTGATCAAGAGACAAGGATCCCTGGAGAGAGCTCTAGGGCTCCCAGCTGAGGCTCCAAGAATAAATCCACAGCGATCTTGCCCTGGTCCAAGCTGATGTTCCCCAAACAGGGACCATTTGTCTGTTGATCATCTTCCTTGCATGCTGCAGTGGAAAGAGGCAGCCTTGGGCCAGACAGACCTGAGTTCCAGTACAAGCTCGGGCGCAGCCTCACTGTGTGCTCTGGGCAAGCGGTTTCTCCTGGAGGAGCTTCAGTTTTCTCATCTGCAGAATGTGGCTGGGTTTATCTAGAGGAGCGAATGGGAAGCCATGTGCTAAATCGCAGCCCCGGGCTGGCACGGGAAGGGTGCCTTAACATGGGGCTGCCCGGCTCCATCCCCACTGGGAGCTGGGCACAGAGAGGGCACACTCGGAACCTGTGCATAAGGAGCAAGGGAGAGGGGAGGGCACACTTGACCTCCAGCCACCAGAGGAGCTGACAGATGACATATGCCCTTGCCCATCACATCCACGGGCCCTTCACTGACCCCTCCTCCTCAGGCAAGCCCACCACACCTTCTGCACAGCATGGACATCCTAGGTGAACCAGAAACTTAGGGGGTCTCTGGGTGATGCCCATGGGCTTCCACCATACCTGATCTCACAGTCCTGACAGTGCCCCCTCTGCCAAGGCTGTCGGGCAGCATCCAATGTAAGTTCAGGTGCCTTCTCACTGCTTGGACCTTACCAGACAGAGCAGGGCCACCCCCTGACATCCAGGCTGAGCAAAGTACAGTTGCCCTGGACAACCAAGAAGTTTCTGTGTAGAGTCATCACCTGAGCCCACCCAGCTTGTGCCAAAATATACCCTCCACCCACAGGAGAATTGCTTAGACTTCAGGAGTGCTCTCTCACACACAAAAAGGAAAACCTCAACTATGCTGACAGCAGCTAAGAAGGGTCCTGTTCCCTGTGCAAAGTCTGACAGCCTTAGACTCAGACAACTTTGAGCTCTATCACTTCTGGCTGTGTGCCCTTGCGCAAGTCACACCACCTCTCTGAGCCACAACTGCACCATCTGAAGAAACAGATGGTGCAATAGACAAAGACTCACCTGAAGCCATGAACTTGAAAATTTCTTCAGGTCCGGTGATCTAGCATGTAACTCACCACAGACAGTGCTTGGGAATCACTGCTCCCCTATTCCCTGGAAGCTGGGAGATCTCTGCAGCAGCCTTGGCGTGCCTCTGAACAACCCTGGGCAGGCATGGGGACAGAGGAATGTGTGTTCTGGGTTTTGTGCGAAAAGGGCCACTCTGGTGGCTGGATGGAGAGATTGTATGAGGTTAAAAATGAAAACAAAGGTGAAACAAAACCCTGCAGAGAGGTGTATTTACCAGGGTGAGTTTCTAGGCACAGTTGTAACTATATGTTAGTGTTGGCTTGGTTTTTTTTTTTTTTTTTTTTTTTTTTTTCCAAACTCACAAATACAGAGGATTCCCTCTGTGGTTTATTCTCTATAAAATTGTGTGTGTGTGTGTGTGTTTTCACTTTCACTGGGTCAAGAGGTAAAATGTTTCTTACCATAAGCTGAGGTCAAAACAGCGTAAACCCCAACAAGTTCAGAGCAATTGGCTAGAAGTTTAAGAGAGGACTGGGGGCCCAGACCCATAAGACTGGTTTATTTCTACCATGGGATCTGCAGGATAAACAAAACAGACACGTTTCCAGAACCACAAAGCCCTGAGCTAACGGCTTCCTGTGAACATCATTGCGTTTCATCACGCCTCAGCCTTGGAGAAGGCATCAGAGTTATCCCCATTTTATAGATGAGAAAACTGAGGCTTAGATACGAGGAGTGACCTGTTCGAGATCACAACATCCGTCAAAGGGCAGAGCTGAAGCTTGGCTGGAGGTGCCTGACTGCAAAGCCCAGTCTTCTTGGCATGCACATACTTACTGGTCCATTCACAGAACTGCTCTGCCTCTGGGCTATCATTTGGAAAATGGGCATAATTCTACCTGTTGTGCAAGCTGGTTTGGGGCACACATTCAGCTAGAATTTTCTGAACAGTTACTATGACCCAGCTCTCAGGAAGAATAAAAGAAAAAATAAACATGGTGCATGGGTAAACAAAATGTGGTATAGCCATATGATGGAATATAATTCAGCCATTAAAAAGGAGTAAAGTACCGATCCATGCTACAAAATGGATAAACCCTGCAACCATTCCGCCACGTGAAAGCAGCCGGTCATAAAAGGCAACATATGCACATAGTGCGTGACTGCATTCGTGGCAGACGCCCAGAACAAGGAAATCCACAGAGACAGAAAGTAGATTCGTGCTTGTTTAGGGCTGGGGGAAGGCATTACGTAGGGATGGGGACTTAGAGAGCAATAGCTAAAGGCTATAGGGTTTCTTTTTAAGATGTGACAGAAGAACTGGAGATCGAGTTAATTGCCAATGATTTGAACAATCATGCCTGCATAGAGAAACTTCCATGGAAACCCCTAAAGGATGGGGCTCAGAGAGCTTCCAACACATCAAAGTGCTGTGCTGCTTAGAGCGGACAGGAGTCTCTGCCCTCTCTCCTATCCCTTCCCTATTCTGGCTACTCCTAAGTTGTATCCTTTATAATGGGGCAGTGGTTGTAACTAAAGTATTTTCTTGAATCCTGTGAGTCATTCTAGTGAATGATTAGACAAGAGAAGGGGGTCATGAGAACTCACAACTTAAAAGCCACTTGGTTAGAAGTATGGGAGGCCGGGTGCTTGCAGCTGGCATCTGAAGTGGGGACAGTCTTGTGGGACTGAACCCTTAACCTTCGGGGTCTGTGCTAACTCTGTTAACTCAGGGTAGTGTCAGAATTGAGTTGAATTGTAGGCCTGCTGGTCACAGGGTGCGTGGGGTTCCAGAGGTTTGTCTCAGGGCTCAGAGCTCAAGCAGACCTAAGTCCAAATCCTATCTCCAGCTTTAGCTGTACGTCCTGAGGAATACGGATGAAATTCTCTGCTGCACATCAGTTTCTCCATCTATAAAACGGGCATCATAACAGTCCTCACCCCTCCCAGGCTGTTCTAAGGAGGTGGTGACATCATCGGGTCTATAAGCACTCAACACAGTAGCCCAAGGAAAATGAGAATGGTCCAAACTCCAGCCAGGAAGGTCCTGGCTGTGTGATACCAGGTCAGTGGCACACATTCTCTGAGCCTCTGTTTGCTTGTCTCTAAAATGGAGACGGATGAAAATGAACTCTTAGGAAACACCCACCAGGAGCCAAGTCCTGTGCACTGCAGTTTTGGGCACTGACTCCCTCGATTCTCACGAGAAGACACAAAGAGGATACCATCATTAGCCCCATTTGACAGAGGAAGAGACTGAGGCTCAGAGAAGCTCAGCCAGTATTCATACTCAGCAGGTGGACTCCCGACTCTTGCCCTTGGCATTAAGTTAGCATGTAAGTCTAATCCAATCAAAAGGCATAATAGAGGCATAAGTGCTGTTGAAACTGTCAAACAGCAAGCCAATAGTAGTGGTTACTGTCATTGCTATAACAGTTCAAAAACCCTGTGCCCAGTTAGAAGGCCTGAATTCTCCCCAGAGGGAACTATTATTGGCTTTTAAACACAGGAGTGAGACTCTCAGAATTAGCTAGGAAGCCAGGCGCACTGAGAAGGCAGTATCATTTTAATGAAAAAAAAAAAAAAGCCTGATTAATGAAAATGATTCTTAATATATTTCAAAATGATCTGTTATGACACGAAGCAAAGACATTTATATACGACTTTGAAATTCTTAATAGCTGATTTTAGAGCAACCTATTATGAAATCTTTCAAAGCAGAATCTATAAGAAAGTAAATCATCAGGCAGGCCTCCCAGGCAGACTGACGACAGCTCTTCTTAAAATAATTTATAAGGTGGGGTGGGGGGAGGGCTGGCAGAAATTATTGCCATCATCAAGTATTAATAAAGTATTTATAAAAATGACTTTCTCTTTTATCGTCAGATGCACTGGCCTAGATGGGTCAGGTCCTTGAGCCCACATCAAAGAAGGGACCTCCCATTTGGCCCCAGGAGGAGAAACTCAGGAATGAAGTTGACCTCCTTCACTTCCCTGGTGACAGGCTAATCAGCCAAGGGGCTCCCTTAGTCTCTGGATAAATATCTCAACTTCCTTGTCTCTTAGATAAGACCACCAGGAGGCATATTCCTCAAAGTCTCCCAGGGGTCCCCAGTAGGACTGAGCCTCAGTTTCCCAGGGGTAAGCTGCTCCTTCATGCACCTTGTATTACCTGCCTCCCCTCCCCTATGTCATTTTCCCGTTCCCCTACCAGAGCCTTCTGGGGCCTTCCCCCAAATATGCAACATGTCCCCGCTCTTTGTCTCAGAGGCTGTTCCTGACTAAGGCTGGCCTCAGTGACCAGGAAATTGAATGAGAGACATCACAGTTCCCTGACAAAGTGCTGGTGATGCCCAAAAGCCAAGCGCTTAGCGTGGCCCATGGCAGATTTTTTTCAATCATTTTGGGGGTACAGGTGCTTTTTGGTTAAGTTATTTAGTGGTGATTTATCAGATTTTAGGACACCTGACCCCCCAGCAGTGTACACTGTACCCAATACGTAGTGTTTTATCCCTTACCCCCCTTAACCTCTGCCACCCAAGTCCCCAAAGTCCATTATATCACGCCTATGCCTTTGCATCCTCATAGCTTAGCTCCCACTTGTAAGTGAAAATGTATGATATTTGGTTTTCCATTCCTGAGTTACTTCACTGAGAACAATGGCCTCCAGCTCCATCCAAGTTCCTTCAAAAGATGTTATTTCAGCCCATTTTTAGGGCTGAGCATTATTCCATGGTGTTCCTACATACCATATTTTCTTTATCCACTCATGAGTCAGTGGGCTCTTAGATTGGTTCCATATCTTTGCCATTGTGAATGTCCGTGGCTGATTTTTGGAAAGACAGGTGACATTTGGTTTTTTCATATTTGCCCAGCCCAGCACATCTGTCCTCGGCTTGGATCGACTGTGGAATCCCCATCTTACTCACCCCTGACTCAGGACGACTCTAGAAATTTACAAAATCAAATCGGTGGGTTAATGTATGTGGTTCAAATGGATGAGAATCAAAGGAATGGGCCACAGGGCCCAGGTATGTGGGGATGACAGAAAGCATGCGCCAGCACCTTCTAGAAGATTTTGCTGTCCCACAGGGTAACAGCCCAGAACGTCAGGCAGAATCCATACACAGTCCCAGGATGGATCTGAATTCATACACGTGTTCATTCAATAAGTAACTTCCAGTTCTATGTTCTGGGCCCAAGATCGGCCACTGGCCACTAAAAAGAGTTACACAGTCACAATCACAACACAAGGCACCAAAGGCCCCATGAAGGTAGAAACCTTTGCTATTCATCCTCACTCTCTCCCCAACACCTCATCTACTGTCAAAAGAGGGGGCAGAAGAGACAGGTTAGGGAGGTGAGGAGCTTTGAAGGCTGAGCCAAGGAATTTTATTTGACTTAGAGGCAAGGGAGTGCCACAGGATTCTAAGCAGGAGAATGGCACCATGGGTCTATGCTGAAGAAAGGAACTTGATGGTCATGATGAGAATGGGTAGAAGGAGGAATGATGGTCTTAGCAAGGAGGCTACTGCAGCCATCCGAGCACACACATACACAACAGTAAACACCTAATGCAAGGTGCTACCACTAAGGACAGAGAAGCTAGGATGGACATGACGTCACAGAGACTGTCTCTGGAACATGGTGAATGATTGGATAGGGAGAGGGTAAGGACGAGAGGGATGGTTGAAATCACTTGGAAGACCAGATCGAAATAGGAACAGTCAGCAAATAGACACTTAAGGATGAGACAAGGACACAATATCCGTTTCAGGGCACATGGCAGGAAACATCTCCAGGATGTCTAGCTAGAAACACAGCACCTTGGCTGGGCGCAGCGGCTCATGCCTGTAATCCAACCACTTTGGGAGGTCAAGGCAGGAGGATCGCTTGAGCCTAGGAGTTTGAGACCAGCCTGGGCAACAAAGTGAGACCCTTGTCCCTAGAAAAAAAATTTTTTTAAATTAACCAGGCATGGTGGTACACACCCGTAGTCCCAGCTACTCATGAGGCTGAGGCAGGAGGATCGCCTGAGCCCAGGAGGTGGAGGCTGCAGTGAGCTATAATTGCACCACTGCTGCCCAGCCTGAACTGCAAAGAAAGACCCGGTCTCAAACAATAAAAATTTAAGAAATAAAAAAGAAACACAGCACCTTTACTGCACAGACCCAACCTTACCTTCCTTTGCATATTCTCGAGCTGCTCTACTGTAATGCCAGTACAGTAGTCACTGGCTACCTACTTACACTTAAATTCAGTAGAATTAAATGCAATTAAAATTTCAATTCCTGGCCAGGCACAGAGGCTCAAGCCTGTAATCCCAGCACTTTGGGAGGCCGAGGCGGGCAGATCACGAGGTCAAGTGATTGAGACCATCCTGGCCAACATGGTGAAATTCCGTCTCTACTAAAAACACAAAAATTAGCTGGGCATGGTGACACGCACCTGTAGTCCCAGCTACTTGGGAGGCTGAGGCAGGAGGATCACTTGAACCCAGGAGGTGGAGGTTGTAGTGAGCTGAGATCACACCACTGCACTCCAGCCTGGCAACAGAGCAAGACTCCATCTCAGAAAAAAAGAAATTTCAATTCCTCAGTCACACTACTATATTTCAAGTGTTCAGTAGCGGCCTATGGCTAGTGGCTATGCACTCAACAGCATAGAAAGAGATCGTCTCCACCACTGCAGAAAGTTGTTTGGACAGAGCTGGTCTAGAAGGTTTGCTTGAAATGCCAGCCGTGTCCTCCTCACGACGCCTGGTTTCAGCAGCCTCCCCAAGAGCAGTCCCAGAGACACAGAAGGTGACAGATTGACCCTGTTCCCACCTGTCCGAAGAAGGGCCTTGTCAGGCACCTGCCAAAGAAGACAGCTGGCCACCCAGGTGAGCTCGGCAGGAACGACGTACCTTTGCAGGCCCCCGCCGCGCCCAAGTGGTAGATGGCTGCCAGGACCCGCCAAATGGCCTGTTGCTCGCTCTCTGAAATGCCCAGTGTCTCCATGGCACTCTGGAGCTGGGCAAAGGCAGCCGCCGCCTTCTGCTTATCTTCAGGCTGGGAGCAAAGGGAGACAGGAGGAAAACAAGGCCATCACGATGGAGAAGACACAACTCATAACTTGAAGCTGAGCTCCGTCTAGGAGGAATGTAGGGGTCACTTTATTGCCACAGTAAATTACCAACAATTAAGCTGGGGAATATTGACAGACTAACTCAGACGACTGGGAAAGTTATTCAAATCATTTTTCTCTGACTTTGAAATGCAGTGTGGCTTTTATTCATTCATGTCTGCACGCGTTACAGATTTATGGAAACTCTGCTCTGTGCTGGGCTCTGATCTAGGGATGCGAAGATAAGCAAAGCCTGGACCTTGACTTTGAGGCCCTCTCAAGGTAGAACTGGAAAGAGACATGAAAGCAACTAAGTGTGAAATGGACTAAGTGGTAGGTAGGTTGTGGGTACAGGTTGATAGGTAGCTATATGGGGTCTACAGGTAGGTATATGGGGTCTATAGGTAGGTATATGGGGTCTGTAGGTACGTATATGGGGTCTGTAGGTAGGTATATGGGGTCTGTAGGTAGCTATATGGGGTCTACAGGTAGGTATATGGGGTCTGTAGGTAGGTATATGGGGTCTGTAGGTAGGTATATGGGGTCTGTAGGTAG
>PVKV010037846.1:0-14449 GCA_004027835.1 Alouatta palliata
TTCTCCTGCCTCAGCCTCCCGAGTAGCTGGGACTACAGGCACGTGCCACCATGCCCAGCTAATTTTTGTATTTTTAGTAGAGACAGGGTTTCACCATGTTGACCAGGATGGTCTCGATCTCTTGACCTCGTGATCCACCCGCCTCGGCCTCCCAAAGTGCTGGGATTACAGGCGTGAGCCACCGCGCCCGGCCATCTTTCTTCTTTTTTAAAGATAAATGTTATTGTATATTATATATATTTAAGTTATATAATAAGATGTTATGAGATACCTGTAGATAGTAAAATGGTTACTACAGTGAAGCAAGTTAACATATCTGTCATCTCATTATTTTTTTGTGGCGAAAACAGCTAAAATCTACGCATTTAGCAAAACTCCTGATTTTAATACCGTATTAACTATAGTCCTCATCTTATAATTAGATCTCTAAGGCTGACTAATATTCCAGTGTGTGTGTACATATACCATAGTTCCCTAGTTTCTGTATCCATTTGTCTGTCAATGAACACTTAAGTTGTTTCCTTATCTTGGCTATTTTTTTGCAAATAGGGAATTATTTGTTTATTATTTTTGTAAGTTATAGACATTTAAATTCTCAGGAATAATTTATAATAGTCACATTTCATGAATAGTTAACATCTCATGAACAGTGTTACCATGAATGTGGAAATGCAAGTATCTTTATGAGGTGATGATTTCATTTCTTTTGGGTATGTACCCAAAAGAGGGTCGTATGGTAGTTCTATTTTTTTTTTCTTTTTTGAGACAAAGTCTCGCCCTGTCACCCAGGCTGGAGTGCAACAGTGCAATCTTGGCTCACTGCAACCTCTGCCTCCTGGGTTCAAGTGATTCTCCTGCCTCAGCCTCCTGAGTAGCTGGGATTACAGGCACACGCTACCACGCTCAGCTATTTTTTGTGTCTTTAGTAGAGATGGGGTTTTATCATGTTGGCCAGGCTGGTCTCAAACTCCTGACCTCATGATCTGTCTGCCTCGGCCTCCCAAAGTGCTAGGATTACAGATGTGAACCACTGTGCCCAGCCTGGTAGTTCTATTTTTAATTTGTTTGAGAGAGGGTCTCACTCTGTCACCCAGGCTAAAGTGCAATGGCATGACCGTAGCTCACTGCAGCCTGTTTTCCACATTGGTTGCACCAATATACTTTCCCACCAACAAAGAGTTCCTTCTCTGGACCCTTGCTAACACATCATTTGTCTTTTTATAACAGCCATCTTAACAGGTGTGAGATGATATCCTATTAACAGTTTTGATTTGCATTTCCATGATGATTAGTGATATTGATCACCTTTTCATATACCTCTTGACCATTTTAATGGCTTCTTTGGAGAAATGTCCATTCAAGTCTTTTGCCCATTTTTAAATCTGGTAATTTTTATTTCTTCTATTGAGTTGTGTGAGTTCTTTATATGTTTTAGATATTAACCCCTTATCAGATATGTGGTTTACAAATATTTTCTTCTAATCCATAGGCTGCCTTTTCATTTTGTTTCCTTTGCCTTGTAGCAGCTTTTTAGTTTGATGTAGTACAATTTATTTATTTTTGCTTTTGTAGCCTGAGCCTTTTGTGTGATATTCAAAAAAATAATTGCCAAGGCCATTGTCAAGGAGCTTTTCCCCATGTTTTCTTCTAGGAGTTTTATGGCTTCAGGTCTTATGCTTAGGCCTATTACTCATTTTGAGTTGATTTTTGTGTATGGTGTAAGATAAAGGTCTAATTGCATTCTTTTTTTTTTTTTTTTTTTTTTAAAGATGGGGTTTCACCATGATAGCCAGGCTGGTCTTGAACTCCTGATCTCAGGTGATCCACCCACCTCGGCCTCCCAAATTGCTAGGATTACAGGCATGAGCCACCGTGCCTGGCCTCTAATTGCATTCTTTTGCATGTGGAAATCCAGTTTTCCCAGCACCACTTATTGAAGAGACTGTCTTTTCCTCATTGGGTCCTTTGAGTGCCCTTGTTGAAAATTAGCTAACCATATATGCTTGGGTTTATTACTAGGCTCTCTATTCTATTCCACTGGTCTACGTGTTTGTTTTTATGCCAATACCATATTGTTTTGATTACTATATATAACTTTGTAATATAATTTGAAATAATGAAGCATGTTGCCTCCTACTTTTTTTTTTTTTTTTTTTGAGACAGAGTCTTGCTCTGTCACCCAGGCTGGAGTGTAGTGGTGCAATCTCAGCTCATTGCAACCTCCACCTCCAGGGTTCCAGCGATTCTCTTACCTCCGCCTCTGAAGTAGCTGGGACTACAGGCATGTGCCACCACACCCAGCTAATTTTTGTATTTTAGTAGAGATGGGGTTTCCCCATGTTGGCCAGGCTGGTCTCAAGCTCCTGACCTCAAGTGATACACCCACCTTGGCCTCCCAAAGTGCTGGGATTACAGGTGTGAGCTACTGTACCTGGCCTTCATTTTGTTTTTCTTTAATATTGATTGCTTTGGCTATTTGGGATCTTTGGTGGTTCCATTTGAATTGGTTTAAGTTTTAAATATCTATTTTTCCATTATGGGTTTGAAATTTTTCTGTTTTTCCCATTTGTTAATTATTTAATTAGTTATATTAACTAACAAAGCAATATGTGCCTGTTGTCAAAATCAAACTTTGTATTAAAGTATAGAAAGAGTGAAGTTCCTTTTTTATTATCTGCCTACTTCTATCTCACCCCCTTTCTCAAGGCAAACACTGTTAAAAGTTTAATGGGTAGCTTTCCAGACCTTCCCTCATGAATTTGCAAATAAACATGTATACTTATAAAGATAGAGAAGATGGAATTCTTTTCTACATTGATAAGTTGATACTACAAATATTAAGTAAGTTGCTCATCCCATTCAGTAGTATTTCACAGACTTTTCCCTGCATTAGTTTCTATAGATCTAAGAACTTATTTCAAACCTGATTTATTTCCACTCTCTCAAATCCCTTGATTTTTCTGAAAAATTCATTTCTCATTATTTCTGTATCCCTCAGCACCCCCACCCACCCACGATATTATTCTGGTCTGATTGTAAAACATAGAATGTGTTGAGTATGTCTGTCCTATCTGCTGCTACCCCTTCTTCCTTTTTCAGAACTGGCTGGGCTATACCAAGAAGAGAGCACCCATTGGCTTCCATCGAGTTGTCGAAATTTTGCACAAGAACAATGCCCCTGTGCAGGTAATGGCTCCTAAAGAGAGTTGGGTACAGGATATTCCAGGAGACTTAACTTTTAGCCTCTTGCTGGTCAGTGATGGGAGACCTAGTCTACTCTTGTTTTCTCTTAAAGGCAGCACAATGGCTGGAGTAGGCCTCAAGATAGAAAAGGCCAGGGAGTGAAGTTCTCATCCCTTCTCCCCGTTTAGAAACAATTCCAAACTGTCCTCCCTCAGTAGCATCTACCGTATTAGCCTAAGTGGAATATTGATGTACTGTTCAAATGATAGAAAAGAACTCATGGAGAAAGGACCTCAGGGAGCACTGAGCACAGCACTGGATCAGATCTAGAGCACTGTCATTGCTGCCATGTGTATCTGACTGTAGGATCAGAAGAAATGTCTCTTTCCTACTTACTGAGGCAGCGTGGAAGTACCATGTAGCATTACCTCATTCCCATTGCAGAACCAGTCCTATGGTTGGTGACGGGAGTTATGAACATTAGATATTGAACTCTTTTGCATTCTTCAGGACTTTTCTACCTTGTAGAGCTCTGTGCTTTATGGGTCTTTGAATTCATTAATCAGAAGTACCTCTTCCCACAGATACTACAGGAGTATGTCAATCTGGTGGAAGATGCAGACACAAAGTTGAACTTAGCCACTAAGTTCAAGTGCCATGATGTCGTCATTGATGTGAGTCTCCAAGAAATGAGAGTCCTGAGTTAGAGCCTCAGTGGATAGGAGGGATTGTAATATTCTCTGTCCAAGATCCCAAGGTGCTCCCATCAGTTTTGGCTGGATGGACAGAATAATCTGGCAAGAGTTTGTTTAGAGACTAGCACTCCTGTATTATTTTCCCAGCCCTCTGGCTGGTTTCTCTGTGTTTTTATGAACTTGTCATACTTGGAGAACTAAATCAAGATAAATGAGCTCTGTAATCTTCTCTCCAATGTGGAGTTCTGTGGGCATTGGAACCCACTGTCATCCCACTATAGCCTCTTAGCCTCTCCTTGAGCCTTGAGTCAAAGATCATGACAAAAAGAAATAAGCCCTCATCTGGGCACAGTGGCACACAACCTGTAGTCCCAGCTACTCAGGAATCTGAGGAGAGAGGATTGCTCGAGCCCAAGAGTTTGAGGCCATCCTGGGCAGAAAGAACCCTTGTACAGAAGGCTGATTGGAGTTTGTATTGTTTGTTTTGGTACACAGACCTGCCGAGACCTGAAGGATCGTCAACAGTTGCTAGCATACCGGAGTAAGGTAGATAAAGGATCAGCAGAGGAGGAAAAGATTGACGCTCTTCTCAGCAGCTCGGTGAGCAGCTACAGTTTATCCCTCCAGCAGGCTCAGGAGACAAACAGTTCACAAAATAGTACCAAGTGTATGTTCTCAAGGCCTGGAAGGATTGCAGTTGGCTAAGCCACGTGGATGTAAGGCTCTCCTGTGGCCACAATGTCATAAGCACTGCTTTGAATAGCAGAAATTACTCCTGAGATATGGTATGATAGGGGGTAATCTGGGAGTCTCAGGCAAAGACTTAACTGTAATGCTCTGATAATTGTTAAATTAGCCAGGCGTGGTGGCACATGCCTGTAATCCCAGCTATCGGGAGGCTGAGGCAGGAGAATCATTTGAACCCAGGAGGCAGAGGTTTGCAGTGAGCCGAGATCGTGCCATTGTACTCCAGCCTGGGCAACAAGAGTGAAACTCCATCTCAAAGAAAAAAAGTTTAATGGGTAGCTTTCTAGACCTTCCCTCATTAATTTGCAAATATTTCTCCTACCTAGCAGGTAGGATAAACTAAATATTGGAAGTATGAAAACATGTTACAGATTCAGAATATCCAAACTGTATGGTCTCATGGAGATGGATGGGACCTAGCTATTGAAAATAAGAAGTGCGTGAAATAGATGTTAGCTCTCTGGGGAGCACAGCATATGAAACTTAGTTCCCTGTTAGGTATTTTGGGACCTACCTTAGGGTCAAATGACCAAAATTAGGTTTGTACGATACAAAATAAGTGTTTAATGCATCTTTGAATAAATGAACTCCCCCACATTTTTAAATTTTTTCCCCCACATATTTTAAAAAATTTCTCAACATCCCCCACCTCCCGATCTGATTTTACTTTTGCTTTTTCTTATATTATCTAGCTATAAGCCTTGTTTTGTTGCATTTTCTCTGCCTTGCTGTAGGGATAAGTGAAAACTGATCACTCACCTTCATTGTTTCCTCTTTCCACAGCAAATTCGATGGAAGAATTAAGTGGCATTAACTACCCTGAAACCTGCCTCATTTCTTCCTTTCCTGCCTGTGAAAATAGAGAGCTCTTCTTTGGGACAGTTACAGCATCACATCGCTTGGGCCCATTATCAACAGGCAGTGCCAGCTACTCTTGACACAGATAACGTCAGACTGATCTTCTGTCCAAGAAGCGTCATCTGAGGATTGAGATCTAAAGCTTTGACTCATGAGAATGATTCTCTCCACCTGGTGCTCATATGAAGGTGGGAGTGATTTCTAGATTGGGCCCCTACTGGGTAAGATCTCACTTGGTCTGAGAAAAGTGACTGCTCCAGAAAGGAAGAGGTGCAGGTGTCATAGGGTGGCCACTCCATTGAACTCAGCTAATTATGATCCAGGACTTGGTGCTGGACATTGGCAGTTCTGCTCTGAATGAAGTCAGAATGGAACCAAAATGGCCTCAGGAAGGAATGCCAGTGTTTCCCAAGACCTGCTGGAAATGTACTCACACCAGACTGCACAGACACCCCCACATTGTGCCACACATGGCCTAGACATTGTGTTTCTTCAGCCATTTTCCCTTTGCTGCCCCAGTTTACTCTGTCCAAAAACCTAAGGCTCTTCTCTCACTTGAACACAGATGACTTTGCTTGGGTGATGAGATATCCCCTTTATCTCTTCCTCTACTGCTAGCCCAGACCCGTGACTTTATATGGAGCTCAGATGCAGCAGTGCTGGAGAGCTCTCTCTTTATGCAAAAATCTCATTTCACCAGGAGCTTTCAGAAGTTTCACCCGGGCTAAACTCAGTAGCATTTCTGTTAGGATATTTAGATGGAGGTTTCATTTTCACACTTGGATTCTTCCTCTGTACCAATATTTGCCTCTCTTCTCTGTGACTGAACTGGGTTTTTCTGACATGCCTAGACTCCTAATAAAGGTATTTCTTCCTTGGTGCCTTCTCTCCCGCTTCTGGTGGTTTAGTGCAAAATGATGAAATAATTGCTCAGAATCTTAGGATCATTACAAGTCTTCTCTGTGACTGCATTCAGCACCTGTCAGCACATGTCACGTTGTAGAGTAGCAGTGCTATGGCAAAGCAGGGCTGTGTGGTTAACAGAAAGAGCACGGTGCTGGGAGACACAAGACCTGACTCTTTCCAGCTCTGCCACTAACTAGTTATGTGATGCTGAGTGAGTCCCTTTCTTTCTCTGGACTCATTAGATAATCTAAAATTTTGTAGAGTTTGTGTGTTTGTTTTTGAGATGGAGTCTCGCTGTGTCACCCAGGTTGGAGTGCAATGGACAATCTCGGCTCATTGCAAACTCTGCCTCCCAGGTTCAGGTGATTCTCCTGCCTCAGCCTCCACAGTAGCTGGGATTACAGGCATCTGCCACCACACCCAGCTAATTTTTGTATTTTTACTAGAGATGGGGTTTCATCATATTGGCCAGGCTGGTCTCAAACTCCTGACCTCAGGTGATCTGCCCGCCTTGGCCTCCCAAAGTGCTGGGATTACAGGCATGAACCACCATGCCTGGCCTATTTTTTTAAATAGGGTTTTGCTCCATCACTTGGGCTGGAGTGCAGTGACACCATCATGGCTCACTGTAGCCTTGACATCCCGGGCTTAAGCAGTCCTCCCGCTTCGGCTTCCTGAGTAGCTTAGCTGGGACTACAGGTGTGCAGCATCAAGCCCAGCTAACGTTTTGTAGAGTTCTGTGCTCCGGTGTCTGTGGCATGGGTGAAGTCATAGAAGGAAAAGAGAAGATGCTCCTACAAAGGCACATACCATGTTTTAAGGCAATACGGTTCTCAACTCGAGGCAGTTTTGCCCCTCGAGACATTTGGCAATGTCCGAAGTTGCTTTTTGTTGCCACGCTGGGAGTGCTACTGGCATACAGTGGGTAGAGGTCAGGGACGCTGCTAAGCACCCTACGACGTGCAGGACAGCCCCACAACAAAGAATTATCCTGCCCAAATGTTAGTAATGCCAGTGTTGAAAAACTCTGCTTTAAGGGGATCAGACTCCATCTTTTGCTCCTCTAATTTGTAATTCTAGGTAACCTCATATTTAGTTCCTTTCTTGATCACCCTTCTTGCTATTGAAGAAACAAAAGTTTGGCCAGGCGCGGTGGGAGGCTGAGGTGGGTGGATCACGAGGTCAAGAGATCTAGACCATCCTGGCCAACATGGTGAAACCCCGTCTTCACTAAAAATACAAAAAAAAAAAAGAAACAAAAGTTTAATTTGCTAGATTGTACTAAAGCTATCAGTTCATCTTTTTTTTTTTTTTTTTTAAGACAGGGTTTCCCCATGTTGGTCAGGCTGATCTTGAACTCCCGACCTCAGGTGATCCGCCTGCCTTGGCCTCCAAAATGCTTGGATTACAGACGTGAGCCACCATGCCCGGCCTCTTCTTTTTTTCTAGAGAAGCAGAGCCACTAAACATATATATGCAGTATCTAATCTATATATGCAGTTTTGATAGAGAAATTTGACCTTTCTCTAACTTGTTAGGGAAATTGGATGAGGCTGGGCGTGGTGGCTCACGCCTGTAATCCCAACACTTTGGGAGGCTGAGGTGGGCGGATCACAGAGTCAGGAGATTGAGATCATCCTGGCCAACATGGTGAAACCCTATCTCTACTAAAAATGCAAAAATTAGCTGGACGTGGTGGCACATGCCTGTAATCCCAGCTGTTTGGGAGGCTGAGGCAGGAGAATAGCTTTTGAACCCTGGGAGGTGGAGGTTACAGTGAGCCGAGATCACGCCACTGCACTCCAACCTGGCGACAGAGTGAGATTCCGTCTCAAAAAAGAGAAATTGGGTGAGAAGTACTGAGGAGTAGAGCCTGTCTTTTCTGTTTGAGTACTTCTACTCAACTATGGCAGCTAGAGGGTCTGTCTAAGGTAGTTGTCTTCATGTCCAGTGGTAGAGCTTGAAATCCATAGGGATGGCTGTGAAGAAGGGAAGATCATTATAAAGTAAGTAAGCAGGGACAAGCTAGAACCCATGAGAAGGGACTGGAACCCATGTCAGTTTTTACAGCCTCCAACCTTGATGAAGTGGGTGCCCCATAGGAAAAACTAGTGGCCTTTGTCATGCAACTGAAAAACACCTAGCCCAGGGGTGAGCAACTGAAGGAGGAACCAGGGAAGATGTAGCAGTTACAGGCCCGACTGTTGCCCTACACCAGCAAGGTACCCAGCAGATAAATAACAATGTGTGTGAACTACGAAAGTACTTCCCCCACATTACGCACACTGAAATACAGGCTGGTTGCTGTTCATTTCCATCCTCCTGATCTTGCACAAAAATATCTTCGGTGGCTGGGCGTGGTGGCTCATGCCTGTAATCCCAGCACTTTGGGAGGTCAAAGCAGGAGATCACAGGGCAAGAAATCGAGACCATTCTGGCCAACATGGTAAAACCTCATCTCTACAAAAAATAAAAATAAATAGCTGGGTGTGGTGGCCCGCCTGTAGCCCCAGCTACTCGGGAGGCCGAGGCAGGAGAATCACTTGAACCTGGGAGGCAGAGATTGCAGTGAGGCTAGATAGTGCCACTTCTCTTCAGCCTGGTGACAGAGTGAGACTCTGTCTCAAAAAAAAAAAAAATCTCCAGTGGTCCATCTTAACCAGAAACATATAGAGAATGGAATTCTGGAAATTGCAGTTCAGCCTAGCAAGGTGACATAATACAAAACAGTAACAACCGAATCCCCACTTTTGAGAATGCGTGAGAATGCATAAGTAAAGGATGCCTAGAATTCATGTCTGTACAACTCATATGCTGCTTTGGTCATGCTAATTTAGGAGATTTGGAGCTTCTTTTTCCTTTGGAGCAGGAAGTATTTGGCAACATTAGGATGACCCACTGACGGTTTTGGTGTAAGGAAGTGTTTCTTAGGTTTGATGAGAACTTCCATGCCCCTCCTTTCAAGTGCAGAGACCGTTCATTTTATTTTAATTTTTTAAGACAGAGTATCCCCTGTCACCCAGGCTGGAACCAGTCTCGGCTCACTGCAACCAACCTCTGCTTCCCAGGTTCAAGCTATTCTCCTGCTTCAGCCTCCCTAGTAGCCAAGATTACAGGCATGTGCCATCACGTCTGGCTAATTTTTGTATTTTTAGTAGAGACAGGGTTTTACCATATTGGCCAGGCTGGTCTCAAACTCCTGACATCAAGTGATCCACCTGACTCAGCCTCCCAAAGTGCTGGGATTACGGACATGAGCCACCGCGCCTGGCTGAGACTTTGCTTTTAAAGAGATTGTATCACATAACAGCCTTCCTATAAAAGGGATCAGAGAAGCCAGACACAAAGGGTCACATATTGTATGATCCCATTTATATAAAATATCTGGAATAGGTAAATCCATACAGACAGCATATTGGTGGTTCCAGAGGCTGAGAGTGGGGAGGGATGGGCAGTAACTGCTTAATGGGTGTAGGCTTTCCTTTTGGGAATATGAAAGTATTTTGGAACTAGACAGAGGTGGTTGTACAACACGCTGAATGTACTGATGAATTGTTCACTTTAAAATGGCTACTTTTATGTTATGTGAATTTCACCTGAAAAAATTTTATTCATTTCTTCAACACAAAAAGGAGTTGTAAACTAACTCAAGTAGTGCTAAAATCTGTGACATTCTAGTCTGCCAAAAAAAAAAAAAAAACCTACAAATCCAGAATCTTCTGTTGGGAAAGGAGGGTCTCATACTGCTCTAGTGTAGTACTCCTAGAAGTGGTAGAAGGAATTCCTGTCCTATTCAAATCAGGAAAACCTCTAAGTGGGGCTGGCCCCTTTAAGACTCAGAAACCATAATCTGGTAGTTAAGGAGTCATAATGACAAGTGTCTTGGGTAATTCTCCTTGGAAATGTAGTTCTTACCTTCCAGGACAGAAGTACTGAGGAGCAGAGCCAATCTTCTCTGGTGATAGATGTATGTAGATGGGTTTATATAACTTTGAGTTTAGTTTGTAAAATCTAGATGTCTCTGCCCTAGACAGGGGACAGTGATATTTAGTTTGGGTTCCTTTCTACCTTGTGAATAACAGAGTTTAGTGAAAGGGAAGAATTTCTTTGAAATGTGATTCTATGTGTTCAGTCCTATTTCCAAAACCAAGGAGGGAATGGAAGGAAAATGTCCTGGCCCAAGAACGCCTGTAAAATTCAACTGCTGATGTAAATTCAGCGCTGAAAACAGTGCCTGTAGTCTGTGTGGAGGAACAGTACTTTGGGTTTTTGTACAGATGTTTCATGAGTCCAGGATTCATGGGCAGCCAGTGATTAGGAATCCTCAAACACACTCTAGAGTGTGAATTCAAGAGAGGTGAAATCCAAGTTCAGAATCTGGGAGTGGAGAGGTTCTGAAGCCCACCATCGTGAGTGCTTGTGACCTGGGCACACACACCATCACACACGTACCTCCTACATAGACCCCTC
Organism: Alouatta palliata; assembly: GCA_004027835.1. Taxonomy (NCBI): domain Eukaryota; kingdom Metazoa; phylum Chordata; class Mammalia; order Primates; family Atelidae; genus Alouatta; species Alouatta palliata. The sequence continues at coordinate 10,860 of PVKV010037846.1, forward strand.
TTCTACCAGGACAGGGAGCCAAATTAACTGGTATCTATCACTGCAGGAAATAGTGGCTTGGAAATGAACATGCTCAAGGACCTTGAGTCCCTGCAGTTTGAGTATGAGGTTCCAGAGGAAGATCGTATCTGGCTGTATTTGCAGGGCCGTTCTCGGGGACTGATGATCGAGGCCTGTGCTCATGCAACCTTCTTCTGCAAACTGTTATATAATTTGAGGTAAGTCGAGTATCCAAATTCAGGAAGATGGACAAGAATCTCACTGCTGAGAATTCAAATGTCTTAAAATTTTTTTATATTAGAGGGTAAGTTTGGTTGGGGTTCGTCGTCCTACCTTTTCCAACCTAGAGTCAATGACTCCTGGTCTAAAAGGACAGGAAAATACATACCAGGGTCCCCTAGCTGTGGTTACCTTTTAGTGGATGGATTGATTAAATGATCATTTATTCATCCATTCACTCACTTATCATGACCACTAGCTTGCCCTCCACAGGTGCTAATGTCTAGCCATTCCTTATCTATTGACAAGGAATGCGAATGGAATCAGTTCTTTCTTTTGGGGCTGAGGTAATAGTGGAATGCTCCCTTACAGGAAGGCTACCTGAGACTTCACAGGCCCTGTGCCAGTGTCTTGCTTGAAACCAGGAATATTGATTTGCAGAAAAGCTCTCACTCCAGTCTTAATTCTGATATCTTTCTATAATACGGCTTCAGACACTTAAATAGGAAATGTGTGTTAAGCAGGTACCTATAATTAGGCTCCTGAATTCTGCAACTCCATGTCACTCTGGGAGCATGTGTTACTTCCTCACTCTACTTAGTTTTTCTCTGAAGTTAGATTGATTCCTGGAGGGTGGGACCAGATCTGAATTGAACATGTTTATAGATACAGCATATACTCAAGGAGGCAGGCTCAGTGAATGTACTGACTGGCGTACTGATAAGGATGGATAAACCTTTCGGCGGTAGTCACTATGACTGATGAGAAAACAGTATATGAAACTTGCAGGTGGCCTTTTATATTTGGAAGGATCAGGCACTAAGAGAAAGTGGTCTTTCAACCAGGACAGAAGGCTTAAATAGAGTGTGACTTGTGTTGCATAGAAGCAAAATCCAGAGCTTTAAGACACTGGTTTTTATAGAAATACAGAACAAATATAAGGCTGTCATATAGCAATGAAAGTATACCTTATGTATTCAGAAGTCTGACTTTGTTAATCATGGGCCAAGGAAACACCAGCACCAACAGTAAGTGAACCTCTGGAAATAGTGATCTGAAATCTTCATCCTTAGCTTCTCAGTGCTGTTCTTTTTGTTTTTGTTTTTTAAATCTGTACCCTGAATGAACACTGTTTTGTTTTTATAAAACATTTACTAGTGACACATGGCTATCAAAAAACAAAAACAAAAAAAACATTTACTTTTATAAGTCATAACATTCTTAAAAAGCCAACTTATCTGGTTTCTTAAGTCTGCAGATTTGAAATAGCAAACTAGAAAGAGTGGGCATACTGTAGGAAAGGAATGCACTCACCAAATAGCAATAAAAATTGACAGCTGTCTCAGAGTGGGATCAGTAAGATGAAGAAATAGGAAACCTCAGACATTGTAACTTTGAGACACTAACTTAACAATATATGGTCCAAAAAGCCTTTACGAAAACTCCAGAAAGCACTTAAGAAAGTGTAGTGCCCCGGGCAGGTACAAGTCCAAGAACAGCTGCATTTACAGGGGTAAGAAAAGCCATTGTAGTTCACCTAAGATACCTCTTTCTTTAAGCCAGCCTCAGGTGATTACGAGAAAATGCCGAATTTGTGGCTTCTCCCTTGGAGGGAAGAAGAAAAATGGCATGTTTGTCTGCTGTTCTACCTTTTTGGGGCTGCCTAAGGGATTGGTTTTTGTCTCACATGACTTGGGGCACTGAGGGACCAACATATTTTGGACGAAAACAAAGGAACACTCAGTGGCTTGTTGCAGTACAGAGAACCTGCAGTACTGCAGATAGATACCAGAGTGAGGAAGAGATGAGCCCCTGTAATAGAAACAGGCAAAACTATTTAATTGGGAAATTCTAAATACAAGCCCAGAGAAGACACATTGCTGGAAAGATTTGACAGGTCCCAGAATCTCTAGCTGGGCTGATTGGGAAAGATATTCCCCTGTATAGTGCCAGTCTGTAAAGATTGGGAGAGGCTTGACTTCTTTCAAATGCCCAAATTCCACCAAAAAATAAAAAGGCAACATTCTTCAGCCATAGAAAGAAACTACTACAGAAACTAGCCCTAAAGAAACAGCTCTGAGTTACCCAGCAAAGAATCCAAAGTAGTAATCTTTTTTTTTTTTTAAATATATATATTTTTTATTGCGTTTTAGGTTTTGGGGTGCATGTGAAGAACATGCAGGATTGTTGCATAGGTACATACATGGCAACATATTTTGCTGCCTTCCTCCCCATCACCTATATCTGGCATTTCTCCCCATGTTATCCCTCCCCAACTTCCCACCCACTACTGTCCCTCCCCTAGTTCCCCCCAACAGACCTCAGTGTGTGATGCTCCCCTCCCTGTGTCCATGTGTTCTCATTGTTCAACACCCACCTTTAAGTGAGAACATGTGGTGTTTGATTTTCTGTTCTTGTGTCAGTTTGCTGAGAATTATGGTTTCCAGATTCATCCATGTCCCTACAAAGGCCATAAACTCATCGTTTTTTATGGCTGCATAGTATTTCATGGTGTATATGTGCCACATTTCCCCTGTCCAGTCTATCATTGATGGGCATTTGGGTTGGTTCCAAATCTTTGCTATTGTAAACAGTGCCGCAGTGAACATTCGTGTGCATGTGTCCTTATAATAGAATGATTTATAATCCTTTGGATATATATCCAGTAATGGGATTGCTGGGTCAAATGGAATTTCTATTTCGAGGTCCTTGAGGAATCGTCACACTGTCTTCCACAATGGTTGAACTAATTTACACTCCCACCTATTTCTTGTAAAAGTATTCCTATTTCTCCACATTCTCTCCAGCATCTGTTGTCTCCAGATTTTTTAATGATCGCCATTCTAACTGGTGTGAGATGGTATCTCAATGTAGTTTTGATTTGCATTTCTCTAATGACCAGTGAAGATGAGCATTTTTTCATGTTTGTTGGCCTCATATGTGTCTTCTTTTGTAAAGTGTCTGTTCATATCCTTTGCCCACTTTTGAATGGGCTTGTTTGTTTTTTTCTTGTAAATTTGTTTTAGTTCTTTGTAGATTCTGGATATTAGCCCTTTGTCAGATGGGTTGATTGAAACATTTTTTTCCCATTCTATTGGTTGCTGATTCACTCTAATCATTGTTTCTTTTGCTGTGCAGAAGCTCTGGAGTTAAATTAGGTCCCATTTGTCTATTTTGGTTTTTGTTGCCAGTGCTTTTGGTGTTTTAGTCAGGAAGTCCTTGCCTATGCCTATATCCTGAATGGTTTTGCCTAGATTTTCTTCTAGGGTTTTTATGGTGTTAGGTCTTATGTTTAAGTCTTTTTTTTTTAGACGGAGTTTCGCTCTTGTTACCCAGGCTGGAGTGCAATGGCGCGATCTCGGCTCACCGCA
>PVKV010037848.1:0-14447 GCA_004027835.1 Alouatta palliata
ACACATGTGCTCTCTCACCACACACACACAGACACATGTGCTCGCTCACCACACACACACACACGTGCTCTCTCTCACCACACACACACAGACACATGTGCTCTCTCTCACCACACACACACACAATACATGCACACTCTCTCTCAACACATACACACACACGCATGCACGCACCCACACACACAAAAGGCTATTAGTGAAATATGCCCACAGCAACCAATATGAAGCAGTAGTGGAAAGGTGGGAAAGGAAATAGGATCCTCTCTTGCTTCTCCTCCACTCCTCGTCTGAAGGCCTTTACAAGGTTTTGATGCTAGAACTGGAAGAGACAGGCACACATGCTTGAGATCAAACACTGAAGGAACTTCAAGGGAAATCTTACACGATGCTGAAAATATAACTCAATGAGAGACAATTCAATGTTATTAAAAGACTAGCAAAATTTCTCAGGCATCAGAACCAAGTTTCTTTCTTCTTTTTGTGAGACAAGGTCTTGCTCTGTTGCCCCTGTTGGATGGAGTGCAGTGGTGTGATCATAGCTCACTGCAGCCTCAACCTTCTGTGCGCAAGTGATTCTCCCATCTCAGCTTCCCAAGTAGCTGGGAATACAGGTGTGTGCCACCAAGGCTGCCTCATTTTTTAAAAAAAATGTTTTACAGAAACAGGGTCTCGGTATGTCTCAGGCTGGTCTCAAACTCCCGGCCTCATGTAATCCTCCCAGTTCGGCTCCCCAAAGTGTTAGGATTATAGGTGTGAGCCACTTTGCCTGGCTCAGAACCAAGCTTCTTTAATGATATCTCTAAATTCCTGTAGCAATTTACAGTTTCACAACTAATTTGAATATTCATTTTTCAGATAGAAACATGGAAGCACCAGCAGCCCAGTGACTTGCCCAAGGCTCTCCTGCTCGTCTGTGGCAGTGCGAAATAAAACAAATTGTCTGAATTTTAGTGACTGTTCTCCCACAGCATGGCTGCCAAGCGCTACACATTTGCTGTGTGTTTTGTTTCACTCATCATGTCTGATAAAGCTCTATCATTATAATACATGAGAACTGAAAGGGTCCTCACGGGCAATGCAACCTAGCAGTTCTCAACTTTTCTCTGCTTTCATTTTGGTCACATGTATAACATACTCCCATCTGAAACATTTCCTCACTGCAATTATTGAGAGCTGAGGTGGAGAGAGAGGCGCAGAGCTGTGGAGGGTGGAGGGAATGGAAGTGCAGGCAGAGGTGCGCCCTTGAAGAAATTGTCTCCCATCAACCCCTGCTCCGTCTGCTCCCACCCCACACCCGGGTTAAAAATTACTGGCCCAGTCCATCCCTCTTCCATTTTACTTGACAGGTTAGGAAACGAAGGACAAGTCAGAGGAGTGGCTGGCCCAAGTTCAGAGTGACAAAGTGGCAAAGCCAAGTCTAGAACTCAACCTCTAAAACTAAAATACAAGGCAAGGTAGGAGGCTCTAATGTCTCCAAATATTCCCAAAGACATTATGACAGATTGCAGGGTTTTGGGGAGATGTTTTGTATCTGTTTAATGACTTTTCTGGGACATCAGACGTACAGTTTCTCTTACCTCCCATCCTTCCATTTCCAGTCCTCTCTTCCCATATATATCATAGATGGCCCTGGTTTGGGGGTCACTAAGCACTGCAAATTAAAAATCAAATACATTTATAAAATACGAAATTCACCTTCAATCCTTTCTGAGAACACTGACGTCATTAGGTAAGCTCATCTCCTGTCCCCCTGTCTGATCACAGTCTTCCTACTACCCTTTCATTTTCTATGCATTCTTCCTAACTACTTTTTCGATTCGGCCCAGGATGTGTTTGTTTATTGATTTACTGACTGACAGGGTCTTTCTCTATTGTCCTGGCTGGAGTGCAGTTGTAAGATCACAGCTCAATGCAGCCTGGAATTTCTGGGCTTAAGCAATTCTCCCGCTTCAGCTTCCCAAGAAGCTGGGATTACAGGTGTGTGCCACCATGCCCAGTTCATTTATTTTTTGTAGAGATGGGCTGTCCCTATGTTGCCCACGCCGATCTTGAATTTCTGGCCTCAAATGATTCTCTTGCCTTGGCCTTGCAAAGTGCTGGGATTACAGGCGTGAACCACTGCAACTGGCTAATGTAGGGTATGCCTAAAGGTGGCTACAAATGAGAAAAGTCAGATTTTCCCAGTGTCCAAGTTACTCTTGATTGTAAGGTACAGGTAACAAGGTGTACAAGGTGCAATGTGTAGGACGTTGTACTGGCTCCTGCATTGCGAAAGGACGCTAAAGCTGTTTTTAAAATAATTTGGGGCCGGGCGTGGTGGCTTACGCCTGTAATCCAAGCACTTTGGAGGCCAAGGCAGGTGGATCTCCTGAGGTCGAGAGTTCAAGACCAGCCTGACCAACATGGTGAAACCCCGTCTTTAAAATAATAATAATAATAATAATAATAATTTGGTAAATTTCTGCTATAGTACATAAAAGTACACTGACTTGAAAGAGGCCAAGGCGGGCGGATCTCCTGAGGTCGAGAGTTCAAGACCAGCCTGACCAACATGGTGAAACCCCGTCTTTAAAATAATAATAATAATAATAATAATAATTTGGTAAATTTCTGCTATAGTACATAAAAGTACACTGACTTGAAAGAGGCCAAGGCGGGCGGATCTCCTGAGGTCGAGAGTTCAAGACCAGCCTGGCCAACATGGTGAAACTCCCTCTCTACTAAAAATACAAAAATTAGCTGAGCATCATGGCGCATATCTGTAATCCCAGCTACTCGAGGGGCTGAGGCAGGAGAATTGCTCCAACCCAGGAGGCAGAGGTTGCAGTGAGCCAAGATCGCGCCACTGCACTCCAGCCTGGGCAACAGAGTGAGACCCTGTCTCAAAAAAATAAAAAAAACAAAAAACGAATTATTCGTTCACTATTTTACGTGAGTCTCCTTGTAGGCTAAACATGAGGCAGGGTCTGCTGCTGTGGCACTTTCACTAGCACTGGTAGGGTTTTTCTGTGAACTCTTCCCCCAGTCTCTGACAGAATACACGCAAACTATGTGGCTAATTTAGACAACAGTAATATTAATGCACCCATTTAGAGAACATAATACAATAAAAAGAACAGGCTCCTCTTCATAACCGCCATGCCAGTGATCTGAATAGAGCTAAATCTGGTAATGACATTACACCGATGTACACATTTATCACACACTGAAGCCTGATTTTCACTGGCCATTAAAATCTAACTTTCTGGTAAAACTATAAAGTGAAATATACTACAAGCTATTATGTATACAGTGAGATGTCTTTATGATTTTACAAAGAAACACATTATCTAATTTTTGGTCTAAGGAGCAAATCACCAAATGGTTCTGGAACAAATAACTTAGTGTACTTGATGTATATAAGAGTAATTTAACTTTTTTTATTTAAATTTTTTAAATGGTGGTAAAATATATATATAAATTTACCACTTTAACCATTTTAAAGTATACAATTCAATAGCATTAAGTACATTTACAATGTTGTGTAACCATCATCACTCTCTATTTCCAGAACTTTTTGCCACCCCAAACAGAAGCTCTGTATCCAACAGTGACTTTGATATTTTATAAACCAATATATCCAGATGTTCTTTCTGACATACATGAGACATAAGTATAAAAATGTGAATCAAGCCGGGCGCGGCGGCTCACGCCTGTAATCCCAGCACTTTGGGAGGCTGAGGCGGGTGGATCACCTGAAGTCAGGAGTCCCAGACCAGCCTGACTAACATGGTGAAACCCCATCTTTAAAAAAAAAAAATGTGAATCACTTGATTCAATTTCCTATAAGCCTTCTTAACATCATTTTCCTTCTTTTATTAGAACCGATAACTGAATGCTTCAGAACCAATAAAATCACTTTGAGATGAAAAAAATGTCCTTGTATCTTCTAACAAAAAAGAGAACAAAGAAACATTCCCTGTAACGATCAGCCTTTTACCTATAAGAGTTCCCTTTAGAAGAAAACTGGTAAACGATTTAAAACTTGAGTACTCCCTTGCAATTGAGACTCCGTCTATTACTTCACCCGGTCTCTCATTTTCTACTTACTGGACACGTATTGATTTCCAAAGCAAAATACTACTCTTTCAAAGGACGCTGTCAGTGAAAAGTACTAAGCTAACCACCTCTTTTATATACCTCTAAGGACTCTCTGTTTCTATCTTCTATAAATCACGCCTCCTAAAAATCGAATATCTGCTACCAGGATGTTTCTACAAAGTCTAGCCCTCCACTGACCTTCATAAGCCTGGTGGACAAGGTTAAACAGTCGTTCCGCCTGTGACTTGAGCTCTGGGTCTCTGTGCTTATCTGGATGGTAGAGCATACACAGCCTCCGGTAGGCAGCTTTCAGCTCTTCAGAAGAGGCCTAAAGAAAGAAAAATTCAATTAGAGAACAATCAATGCTACTTACACATTATCATTATCAAAATCAGCCTTGAAATGGGAACCTGTCAGCCATGTCCCCAGGTGTCTGCTCTCGACATACAGGATATAACGAAGTTAGGTTTACCTCAACAGGGCTTCTTTTTGCCAGTTAATAAAGTGATCAATTATGTACATCAATAGTGACTGGGTTTTGCTGGGAAGTGCTGCTATCAGATGAATTCATGTTTGTGTCTCTGGAATGGCTCAGTGTGCTCTGAGCTGAAACAAAAATGTAACAAGGACCCGCTAACTTGTTTTTTGAGACAGAGTCTCACTCCGTCACCAGCCACCAGGCTGGAGTGCAGTGGCGCAACCTCGGCTCACTGCAACCTCCGCCTCCCGGGTTCAAGCAATTCTTCTGCCTCAGCCTCCCAAGTAGCTGGGACAACAGGCACGGGCCACCACGCCCAGCTAATTTTTTTTTTTTGTATTTTTAGTAGAGACAGGGTTTCACCATGTTGGCCAGGATGGTCTCAATCTCTTGACCTCATGATCCACCCGCCTTGGCCTCCCAAAGTGCTGAGATTTAACTTATTTGAAGTAAATCATGCCAAGGCACTCTGAACAGAATAGGTTCAGGAAAAGAAAAGCTATATACCATTAGACAGAAATGACATGAATTTAATGACGAAATGAATATGAATCCTTGAAATTCGAAGACAAACTTCTAAGGCCCACACGCATCTCTAATGCAAACTCCTGAGTCCAGAAGGCAGCACATTCAGGGGCAGAAATGCTTCACTAACCTGTGGGAACCAACCCTCCCCGCCAAAACCCCCTAAAATCAAAAGGCATCAACTCTCCATTCTCCTATGCAGGACGTCTGAAGGGGCGGCACAAGGCAGACAGGCTCTGGTGTGCTTTAACCAGTGCGGACAGGCGCCAACGAGGCAAACCCGCATTCACGGTGGCTGCCTCGCAGCCACCAAGAGGGTCTCTAGACAGGGCCCCTCAGAGGCTCTGGGACACTGAGTGGGCTGTGTGGCTGGCCCCTCAGATCTGCTTTTGGGAAGTGTTATGTTTCATTCTAGAGACTACCTTTGCCTATCGGAGGTGGTATTGGATGGGCAGCTTTACCCTTTGGTGTATCAGTTAAAGAACACTCGATTTGGAGACGTATCCCCACCATTTTGACAACTGAAACTCATTTCCGGGTCACTGACAACATGCTAGAGGGGCCCAAAAATCTGCCACCTGAACAGAAGAATAGGCCCAGGAGAGGATGTGAGGACTGACATCTAGGATCTGGGCCTGGAACAGATCCTCAAAGAAAGAGGTCACAGAGACATAATTAGTTCAGCGACCATCATTACAAAGGAAAAGATGACTCTGTATGTTGTTACTCCCACAATTTTTCAATATCTTTCAGTCCCAGGACCAACGAGCTTCTTCACCAGCAAAAAAAAAAAAAAAAAAAAAGTGCAATTTTACTGTACTTTAGAAATAATTTTTGGCCTGGAATCTAAATATTTCCTACAGGATTAAGTTATCCAGATGCTGAAAAGCCAGCATCACATTTGTGTGAGTTTACCAGGGGTTCTAAACAAAGAATTCTGAAGAACTCCAAGAGGAAGACAATAAACATGACTGGAAAGACGTGCAGAGGACATCAGCCCATCGGTCCCATGTGCCCGAGAGGAGGGGTGGCACTGGGGCCTGGGTTCTGCTCCCTCAAGCCCATCTCCTCAGCCCTACACCAGGCTCAGGCCAGCTTCGTCTGAGGAGCAGGTGATGGCGTGGGTGACCTCTAGGAGCCTTCTGACTTTAACTTTACTGGATTCTGCTATTCAGAAAAGAAACAAGGCCGGGCGCAGTGGTTCACACCTGTAGACCAGGCACTTTGGGAGGAGGAGGTGGGCAGATCGCTTGAGCCCACAAGTTCAAGACTAGGCTGAGAAATATGGCAAAACCCCTTATCTACCAAAAATACAAAAATTAGCTGGGCATGGAGGCGCTTGCCTGTGGTCCTATCTGGAAGGCTGAGATGGAAGGATCACCTGAGCCTGGGGAGGTTTGAGGGTTGCAGTGAGCTATGACTGCACCACTGCACTCCAGCCTGGGTGACGGGGAGAGGGGTGGGGAAAAAACTAGCTAGACCTGAGCCATTCATCTTGTCCTTTAAAGCAGGCCACAGAGAGCTTCCTACTTGTTTGGAGATAGGCAACTCTGCTGCGCACCATTTTAAATCAGGAGCTCCTGGAAGGTTCCATGAACTACTCTGTCAGAAAAGGGTTAAGGATCTTGCTGAATCAGCAGCTCCTGGCCTCTGAGAATTGGTGAGACCCACTCCATGGCAAATCTCTTTCTTCCATCTTCCCTTGGTGCAGCCTTCAGGAATGGCACTGTCTTCCAGGCATGTCCACGTAGTTCGCTCTGGGGCAATACAACCTTCCATTTTGCTGGCTGAGAATGCGGGGGTGGCAGTCAAATGGCCCATGTTTAGTTGCAGGATCTGTCACTTCCAAGCTTTCTGACCATGGCAAGTGAGATTTCTGGCCTTTGGTCTTCTCCTTCATAAAAGGGGATGACAATGCTCACAGGGACAGCGTAAGAATGAAACCAGATAGTGACTACACAGTGCTTCACACAGTGCCCGACACACAGCAAAAACTTATGAATTAGCTCCTTTAAACCCCTTTCTGTTTCCTCATCCGAAAAGTGTGGACAATAGTGCCTCTTTCTGTGTCTCTGTGAGGCATAATTGAGAAAATACAAGCACGAGTGCTTGACAATGCCCAGCTCAGACTAGGCACCATAACCACTTTTGTTACGACCATCATCACAAGTCAACTGTGGTATGTTTTTGGCAGCAGGAGTACTGAAACTGGAACAATTCAGAGGGCACCGCCTTGGTGCGTGGTTAATAGAAACATTCATTCATGAAGTAGTCCTGCTTGTGAAAATTCATTGTGCTGTATACTCATTAGATGACCACTTTTCTGCATGTATATTCTATTTCTATAAAAATACAAGGCTCTCTAGAAGAGGTGGGCCTCCATATTTCCATCTCTGCATTTTCTCCTTTTTAAAAAAGTCTTTATATATATATATATGATTGGAATCAGAAAGAAATTTTCTCCTTTTTCTTCTTCTTGCTAATGTTTTTTCTCCCAACTTTAAATGCATTTCTTGCCACATTTATCAATATACTACCTGTCCCAAACCCTACTGTTTCAAACATAAACCATGGGGAAATAATCTTTTCCAGGTTGGTTTACTTATGTGATGATGTAAAAGGAGCTTGTTTTTTTTCCTCACATGGCCATTACAAATTATGTTCTTTCTTTTTTTTTTTTTTTTGAGATGGAGTTTCACTCTGCCACCCAGGCTGGAGTGCAGTGGCATGATCTTGGCTCACTGCAGCCTCCGCCTCCTGGGTTCAAGTAATTATCCGGCCTCAGCCTCCCAAGTAGCTGGGACTACAGGCATGTGCCATGATGCCTGGCTAGTTTTTTGTATTTTTAATAGAGATGGAATTTCACTGTGTTGGCCAGGCTGGTCTTGAACGCCTGACCCCAGGTGATCCGCCTGCTTTGGCCTCCCAAAGTGCCAGGATTACAGGCGTGAGCCACTGCACCTGGCCACAAATTATTTTCTTTTTGCAAATTTTAATTGTCCTTTCCTGTATCTCATAAAAGTTACAAGTACTGATTAGACAGGTCTGACTGACTCCAAGTTACACTGCTATTTCCTGGTTGTTAAAATTAAACTAGATGAAAGAGAGCTGAATATCTGGTCTGCAAGACATTCTTTAATCTTATTAATAAATGCCTTAATATGCTATTGATTAAGTAATGGAAATAAGATGTTTCATTTTTAATAAATATCACATTCAATGAAAGGTTAGATTGGGCCTTTCATCATAACTGAATAGCTAAGGTCACTGGTTCGATATTTCACAAACGAGAACCTCTTTCACTATCACAGAAATACTGTTATCATTTCAAAATGCAATGAGATATTATCTAAAGGTACATTCTTATACTAAAATTCTGTAATAAAATTAAGAGATGTATCATACTTTGTCTAGGAACTTTCATCATCTCAATCACCTGGTTATATTTTCATTGGATAGACTGTATGTCAGGTCCCAAATTAAGTCTCAATAGACTTTAAAGATTGATCTCATACAAAATATCTTCTCCTACCACAAAAGGATGAATTCAGAAATCAGTAACAGAGCTGGGTGCAGTGGCTCACTCCAGTAATCCCAGCACTTCGGCATGCCAAGGTGGGAGAATTGCTTGAGGCCAGGAATTCAAGACCAGCTTGGTTAACATAGCAAGATCCTGTCTCTACAAAAAAAATGTTAACAATTATCCAGGTTTACTTCCAGCTACTCAGGAGGCTGAGGCAAAATAAGCTAAAACATATCTGGATAATATGTCTGCAGCACGACTGCATTTGATTAGGATAGGCTAGATCAGTGGTTCTCAACATGAACCTGTTATTTGCCTTTTTCACTCTTATCCTCTCTTGAGTGTACAGTGGAATCTTGAGGTTACAGGACGTGTGATGATATTAGGAACAAATGTGAACCTAACAGAGCCAATCCTTCAAGATGAATCCTGAGACCTAAATTTAAAATAGAGTCAAGTGGCCTTTTGCTGACTAGGGTTGTACAGAGTTTTCCAAAATCCACATCTTTTATCTTTGGAGCTCATCTGCCCCAGCCAATCAGGGCTCACTTGTATCAGTCAATCAGAACTAAGCAAGTTTCGATTCCCTCATTTACATAAATAGACCTGATTGGGAACCCAGGCAGGAACTTTGGCTATAAAATCTGAGCTTTCCTTTCATTCTCTGGAACCCACCTTTGTTTCACACTGGAGGCTGTGTCTCTCCAGTTTGCAAAGTATTCACTGGAGTAAAATCTCTTTTTTCCAAATTCCTTTTCAGAGAAATTTTAGTTACAATATCATTCTTCTGATGGCCAATGGAATGTGTGTACATGTCATGTTTTCTAGAAATTTCTAAGGTTGGTATAAATACAAGAGTTTAAATAAATACAAGGGTATAAATACAAGAGTTTTGAGATTAACTGACTTAGATCTCAGTTCTGTGTGCTCACTGTCGTTGGTTATATCTGCTCTGATGTCTGTGTATCTGTAACCTCCTTATTGTCCAACAGTCATTTTAAATCCTTACATTTTCCTTGTGCTTCTACTGAAATACATTTGTATTTGTGTCTTGTTTACAACAATATTTTACTAATTACTCAGTTTTAACTTCTAATTAAATATCAACAGCTATAATTCACATAAATAAAAGCTCTTTGGGATCCTCAATAATTTAAGAATGTAAAGGGGGGCTGGGCGTGGTGGCTCACACCTGTAATCCAAGCACTTTGGAGGCCAAGGCGGGTGGATCACCTGAGGTCGGGAGTTCAAGACCAGCCTGACCAACATGGTGAAACCCCGTCCTTAAAAAATAAAATTAAAAAAAAAGAATGTAAAGGAATCCTAACACCAAAAAGCTTGATACCTACTGTGCTAGACGATAGTACAGTAACAAATAATCCAAAACTTTCAATGGTTTATTTCTCTTTCACTTTACATGTCCACGTGAGGCCAGCTAGTACAGTTTGGCAATGTCTTCAGGTCCCAGGTTGACAGAGCAGTCATCCTGTGCCAATGACCAAGGCAGAGGGAAGAGCATGAGACCTCCTGGCTCACATTGGCATTTACATGCTTGAGCCTAGAAGTGACACAACTCACTTCGACTACATCACTGGCTAGAATTCGTCCCATGGTCTTGCTCACCCACAAGGACACTAGCAAGTGCAGTCCTACCATGTGCTGGGCAAGCAAAGACCAACCACATTTGGTGAACAGTACTTATACCTACCATGATGATGATTCTTGATTTGATACTTTGAAGACTGAATACAGCATGCAAGTAACAACTTAATAATACCTCGTATTTATGTTCCCTTTGGGAATACTAAAGCCATCAGGCTTTTTGTTGCTTTAGTCTATATTTGCAAACTCAAACTTCCAGGCGATGTATTACTGAATTTCAGCAACCAAGGCTCCACAAACTATAATATACTGGATTTTGGGAAGTTTGCCTGATTACCACAATTGAAGATTCATTACTGACCATATGTTCTACAATAATCTGATGGAAAGAAACTGCATCAGCTCATAAAAACCTACAGTTTTTTTTATGATAGTTGGTGCTTACACACTTTAAAAGAAATAGCAGATTTCAGAGCTAATTAACACCAAGAAAGCATGGGTACTTTGTGCTGAGTAAGAGCTGTTCTATGGAGAGAAAGGGTGTCACATATTATTTGGTGTCATTTAGTAGATACCGATTAAACTAAGAGACCAAGCCACTTAATTATCAGGCATTAAAAAGCAACCACTTGACTTGGTTAAAAAAAAAATTCCCTGCTTCATTCTGTAAAGGTTCCAACTATACAGCCTGAAGCTTTCCACAATACAGTCCCTCTCATTCCCAGCTCCACCATATTCTGATGCCATTTTTCCTGCTCAATCCCACCTTCTCTCATTTTCATTTACATGTAGAATATCTTTGGAAAGTCTAGAAATATGGGATTCATCCTCAAACAGAAATAAACCCCAATGATGTATTTGGAAGCATCCTACAACATTAAGCATTGTGCAGACTGGAGTAACTCATTCTGACTGATCTCCATAGGAACAACGCGAGTAGAACAGGATTTAATGTGAGACTAACCAGTACCTACTGTAAAAATGTAGCTCCATTTAACTGACCAAAACAAACAGAAAAAACCACCGTACAAAAATATATTTGATCCATCTGAAACTTATTTTCTTTTACAAATGTCATTATTGGTGCCAGTGCAAAAAAAAATAAAGTAACCTTTTCCCACCACAATGGAGAAACATAAGAGGAAGATAATCAATATCTGCCAGATGAAAAGGACAAGCCAAGCAAGGGAAAAGCTCTTGTTTCATCTTCTGGCATGATATTCAGTGTCAGACTGAGTCTCCATAGGCCTTAACTTACTCTGGGGCCTGAGCATAAACGCATGTGTTTGAATTTGCTCTCTTCGTCTTGTACCTGACCTCAAACAATTTTCATACATGAAATTTAGATTTACCAAATTAACAAATAAATTCCTTCCAATAATAAGTTCCTCTAGAATAGTTTGATTGCTAAAATTGCAATGTGTTCCTCAAGAATTCGAGTAGACAAGGTGACTATGTCATTAGTAAATACTTATCATTTCAATCAGTAAGTTTACTGAATGTCAACTGGCTTTAGAAACCACTGTTGGGGGGCCGGGCGCGGTGGCTCACGCCTGTAATTCCAGCACTTTGGGAGGCCAAGGCAGGCGGATCACCTGAGGTCAGGACTTCGAGATCAGCCTGACCAACATGGAGAAACCCCTTCTCAACTAACAATACAAAATTTGCCAGTGTGGTGGTGCACGCCTGTAGTTCCAGCTACTCGGGAGGCCGAGGCAGGAGAATTGCTTGAACCTGGGAGATGGAGGTTGCAGTGAGCCAAGATCATACCATTGCACTCCAGCCTAGGCAATAAGACTGAAATTCAATCTCTAAAAAAAAAAAAAAAAAAAGAAACCACTAGGGACACAAAAGAAATACAATATGGTCCGTAGCTCAAAGAAATTACGCATAGATTCATATCTATTTCTTATTTCACCTCCCCAAAACTCCATGTAAACATGGATTTAACTGAACAATATAAAGCAGGAATGCTAACATTAATGGTGGAGAAATACGTTCACAGCAGTCAGAATGCAAAGAAAACTTCAAGGAGGTGGTGAGACCCAAATGAGAACACACACGGTGGACTTTGATTTGTTTTGGGTACCCAAGATGGGCTGTGGCATTTCAGGGGAAAATAACACCCTGAGCAAACGGGCCAGTGTTGGGGACAGAAATATAATTCTGAGCAAACTGGCAGGCGCAAAGGGGCATCAGAAGGCATGAAGTAGGTAAGAAACGAACTTGGACACCCATCTGTCTGCTCATTCATTCGGCAAACATTTGTTAAGTACCTTTATGTGCCTGGCACTGTGCAGGGGACAGAATAGTGACTCCGACAGCCACCGCCCCTGACCACATGGTGCTTCCTCTGCAGTGGAAGAGGGCAGGACATCAGCACAAAGTAGCCAGAAAATACACAAAACATCTAATTTCACCCTGACCCAAGAAGTAAGAGGAAGCCATACAAGGTTTCTGGGTAGAGAAATAATGTGACCAGTATTATTTATTAAGATTAATTTGGTACAGCTTGACAGACAATAAGCAAACAAAAAACAAAACCAGAGAGACCTAAAGGAAACAGCAGCAGAAATTCAAGGCTGAAGTTATGTGGCCAGCAGCCTGGAAGCTGAAACAGAAACGAAGGATCACAGTCTGCTGAAGTCCTAGAGGATTCATGCATCTATGGGACAAGCAGTTATTGAAAGTGAAATGGAGAAGAATCAACAAGCATTCCAGGGTTAGGGAGAAATCAGGAGGTAGTCAGGCTTGGGGCAGAGGTAGATTTCAACACCTAGGTGGCAGATAGAGATGCAGGGCTGAAGCCACAGACTTAAAAAGAGCCAAGAAAGTGAGGACTGAACCTGGAGAAGGGGCTATGTAAGGACAGGGAACATGAAACTGGCAAGGTGAAAAAGAAGGACGGAGAAGCATCACAGAGCTTTAAAAGGCTTGTCAATGGTGTCACAAATGCATTTATACAGATTTACAGCTAACAAAATAATTCCACTATTTCCTCACTTAATACTTTAATACTCAAAATGTCTTGAGGTTGGTATCAGACTTCCATTTTACAGATAAAAATCCCGAGGATGGGAAGGATCAAGTGACTTGGTTGAAGATGGAGGAGGAGTTTATTTGGTTATGGACCCCTAACCTGGAAGACGGTTAGAAACTAATAATGTGTAGCCTAACTCAAACCAAACTTCAGTTCATGAAAGCAAAAGGCAACACACAGAGAGGGAAGAGATATTTACAATATATACACCACATCAAGGAATCATCCAAACTATGTAAATAACCAATCAGAGCATTCCTTATTAATGGCTATGCTCATGACACTAACAAATACAATGGCGTTTGTGTTACAGTCACATGCCCACTGCTACGTCAAGCATTTCCATGCACTCCCACTGAATTCTCACAAAAGCTCTACAACAGTAAAACTATCTGGATTTTAGGGATGAATGGGCTCAGACAGGTTAGGTAATTTGCCCCATAAAACCTGCTAGAAACTCAAGCTCGGCTCTGACTCCTGGGGCTGTGCCCTCTGTCTTTACAACGACCCCTTCTGAAGCTCCACCATTGTCCGGGGACATTCAAATCATCACCAACGAATGCTCCTTGGTGCTTAACCATGCAAGGGGTGGGCTAGGTGATTTCAGCTGTCCTTCACTTCAAACTCCTGAATTCTATCTCACCTTTGCTGAGGACAGAGGTCAGGCTGACCTACACTGATTTGGGAAGTTTGACTCCTATAGACATTTTAGGCTTCACTTTGGAAAGAGTTTAACAGAGAAATAATCAAATCACAAATGAGTCAGAAAAGCTGAACAAAGACGGATGAAACAATTCTAAAAGGTTTCTACAAATAGGAATAATTTTTTAAACCTAAGTCAGTTCTACTTAACCCAGAGTTAAGGAAAAAAACCTTACAAAACTCACAGAACACGACACTTCCAAGATGGCGATATAAATTTGAAAAAAAGACCAGGCCGGGCGCGGTGGCTCACGCCTGTAATCCCAGCACTTTGGGAGGCCTAGGCGGGTGGATCACAAGGTTAAGAGATCGAGACCATCCTGGTCAACATGGTGAAACCCCGTCTCTACTAAAAATACAAAAATTAGCTGGGCATGGTGGCACGTGCCTGTAGTCCCAGCTACTCGGGAGGCTGAGGCAGGAGAATTGCTTGAACCCAGGAGGCGGAGGTTGCGGTGAGCCGAGATCGCGCCATTGCACTCCAGCCTGGGTAACAA
>PVKV010037849.1:0-14444 GCA_004027835.1 Alouatta palliata
GGGGAGGGATAGCATGGGGAGAAATGCCAGATATAGGTGATGGGGAGGAAGGCAGCAAATCACACTGCCATGTATGTACCTATGCAACAATCTTGCATGTTCTTCACATGTACCCCCAAACCTAAAATGCAATAAAAAATATATATATTTAAAAAAAAAAAAGCAGTATTGTTCTTAGAAGGCTATAGCCATACATTAGGGCAAGGAGGCAGAAAGTAAGCATCTAGAGAAATTTCGCTCCTCGTTCTGTACATTGTTGCTCCTCCTGTGCTCAGTGAGCTCAAAGAATGGCTGTTTTCTCTTACAAAAGTTCTGGCTACAAAGTGCTTGCACTAACTCATGTTATTAGACCATAACCCAGAGCAGGCCATGTGGAGCAGGAGGGCCCAGATCTTCCCTTCAAAGATGAGCATCCCCTGGTGGACTGAGGGGACCTGCTGCTTTCCATCACTCAGTGAAGTCTCTGCGAGCTGTACAAAATGCCTGGTCTGAACATACCTGTATTTCTTCACCCACTCACACTCAGCCACATCTCTATCTTCTTTGGTCCCATAGAAAATGTGTTGGAGATTTCAGAAACATGCTTATTTATAAGTTGCAACAAATAGAGAAGGCTGGCGATGGAGACACAGACAAAGTGACTGCACAAGGAGCTTCTAGGTCTGTTTATCCCTTCGAATTCAGGCTTCACTTGATGAATAACCATAGCTGTGGGTTTCGGCTGCTGTGCACCTGCAAGTCTTGTCTGTCTTACAATATTCCTGACAATGTCATTTCTCCCAGCTTGTGTTTCTTGAATAATCTGCACTAAAGAAGCATATGGGACTTTCAGCAAGTCTGCTGTGCAGCTGTACGGTTGGAGAAGGCAAGTTCAAGTATATGATATGGTTATGGAATGACTCAGGGCTAAACGTCTGCTCTAATGCTATGCAGTGGGGTCACAGCTGAGATCCCCACACCCAAGCTGCTCAGACTCTGAGTGACCTCCTTATGTCAGGAGTTAGGTTTGTAAGCTGAACTCTGTGAATATTTTTATTTTTCATTTTTTTCTGATTATCCATTAACAATTGATCACTGTGGAAAATTTAAAGAATTCAGAAAAAAACTGAATGAGACAGAAAAATGATTTCCTCATTACTCTGTTGTCAAGTGGCAAACCACTATGTGTTTTATATATTTCCTTCTGGGCTTAAATTCTTTTTCTCTTCTATGCATTTCTTGTTTCTTAATGGAGCTAAGTTTATGCCATATGTGCAAATTTTTATCCTACATTTTCCCACCTACCTTTTTCCTCAAAATTCCCTTTGTATTGTATTAAACATTCTTGGCGAGGCATTCCTTTATTCTCCAAATGTATGCAATCAACGGTAACTACTTGGCATTACAGATACGGTGGTGACCAATCCGAACACCATCCTTATTCTAGGAGAGTTTTCAGTCTGGCAACAATATGAACATTTATTCTTCCTTTCTTGTTTTTATTTTCAATTAAGTCTTTTATCAGCCATCAGATGCCACTAAGGTATAAATGTCTGTTGTAGTAATGTACCTCAGTGGGTTTATGTAACCTCTTATACTGATGTCTTAAAGTTAAACAGAAACCACTATGCCGTTTTTACAGATGAAGAAATCACCACAGAAAAGGAATCAGTTTTGATGGTGAAGTTTGAATCTGGATCTTCTCATCTGGAGTCAAGCTGTCATTCTTTCTTCAAATAATATTACTCGAGCAACAATTATGTACAAAATGTTCTGTTGAGTATTTGGGCCTAGCCGTCAGAATGGCAAAGAACATGGGCAACTCATTCTTGCCAAGTGTTGGCTCATAACAATGTAAGCCTTAAGGAGCTTCCAATTTCAGAAACTTCCCCACCTGCAACATCAAAACATTGGGGAGGAGCTCCTCAAGCTTCCTTTAATCTGGAATATCTCTGATTCATACACCATCCAATTTTCTTCTTACTCCAACCCAGAGTATTGGCTAAGAGCCTGGCCTTTGAATTTAGGCCACTTGGATTCAAAGCCCGGCACCACTACTTAACTAGTTATAGGGATTTGAGCTGTATCACTTTATCTCTGAACCTGTGTTCTAGCCTCTGAAATGGGGATGATAATAATACCTGTCTCCTAGGTTTGTTGTGCAAATTAGATGCAGTTAGACTTATAAGATGCTTAGCACACTCTCTAGCACATGGATAAGCATGCACAAACATTTAAACTCACAGTTTTGTCCTTATTATTCCACCATTGAAGAGCTTAACCATCTTCATTTATTGGTTGACACTACTGAGACTTTACATACTCAAAAGAAGCTGATCCTTTTTCTTTTTAACTTTAAAAGGAGGTGAGTATTCTTATTTTAATATATGAGGGAAGTGAAATATGGGGAGATGATCCAACTGGCTCCAACAGAAGCCAGACCTGTTTTAGACATTACACCATTTTGAGGGGTGGAGCAGATTGGAGAGTAGAAACACTTATGTTTCTTCCCCTAATGCATGCATGTCTGGGTAATGCGGAGGACAGAAAGATCCTGTGGTTTACCAGATGTTCCCACCAGAAATCCTTGGCTCCAGTGGGCTGAGGAACCAGTGCTGAAAAGGTTACTGCAGACCAGTGCCATCCCAACAAAGCCAGGTTTCAGCGACATGAATGGACTAGTGATGCCCTGCATTGGATGCTCTGATCCTACTGTCACCCAGAGACTTCTGCAATCCACTCAGGGACATATTTTAGAAGAGTAACTCAAGGATGTGTCAGCAGGTTAATAGCTGCTGTGATTGTGTGCTTTTATAGTTAATGAGGACCATCAGGTACCATTATGGGGAGAAAGTAAGGGTAAAATTGGCCCCTTTTCCCCATGACCAAAATTACCTTCAGGACAGAGCAGACTGAGGGCAGCACTATCAAGTGGGGAGAGCCCCAAGTTGTCTGGTTGGTGATGGTGGCAGGCTGGCGATGCTTCTTACCACATTGCTATCCTAAGCAGCAAGTGGTCCTGCCTGGGATTTGCCTCTGCCATCCCTGCCAGGAAACCAGATGGTGGGAAGAGCCCACGAGTCACCTTCCTGGAAAAAGCAGAACAGTATTTGTGTATTCTTGCCTTTGTGGTGCTTATTCTTTCACAGTTCCAATGATCAGGTTGGTGTCAACTGTCCGGGGGAGAATGCACTTGATTCTTCTGTGTACGGTATCAGAATATGATTTTTAGTTTTAATGGTAAGAAAAAGAATAGTCCTATATTCTCTCTTTTCCTCATTCCCACAGCTGTGACTGGACTTTCGGCCTCTGATCATCAACATCATCTGACCTCCACCCCATGACGCTTTTTAACTTTAAGAAGCTCTTCAGTATCACAGGAGTTTTCAGGGGTTAGAGTGGGTCCCTGGAAACTGACTGAGGGCCAGTTGCAGTGAGTTACCCAGGAGTTTAGAGTTTTCCTTCATTTAGGTCTGTTGAGTTTAATCATTATTTACTGTCTAAGCATAGCCTTTGTGGACATTCCTCTGCTAAAGTCAGGAAATTAGAGATGAAACACTCATGGCCTGTGCCTTAGAAGAAATCTCAGCTGAGCAGTGGAGATGGGAGAAAATGGAGAAGGAGAACATGCTTTGCTGGACCTAGAGGAAAGGCTGGGAGAGCACCCAGCAGAAGCTCTTGACATTTAGAAACAGGGAAAACTTCCTGGAAAACGAGACATTATCATCTAATCATCCATCATGTCATATATTCATTCAATAAACATTTATTGAGCCCTTGTTCTGTGCCAAGCTCAGCACTACATGCAAGGGACTCAGGAGCCAATGAATCAGACAGTGTCCTGCCTTCATGGAGCTTCTGTGTAATCTTGAGGAAAATCCAGAAGGAATTCCAAGGACAAAATAAGTGATGGGATGGGGAAGAGGGAATGGTGTTTAGACAGAGCAACAAGATCAATAATAAAATGCTCTGCTTCACATGTGCCGGGAACTACAGTGACTTTCAGTCAATACAGACTGAAATATCAGTAGTCTCTGACTATAGAAGGTAGGCAAAGGCAGAAGGACCTTCAACCACTCTAGATGAAGTCAGAGAATTTACTGTTTAACAACAGATGTCCCTGGGTTAAAACCTAGCACTTCATTAGTAAGTGATCAATAACTTCTACCACTCAGCATCTAGTAGGTGGTCAATAAATTTTTGTTGAAATATTAAGTGAATTAATGTTGGGCCAAACTGAACCACTGGTCTTTGGATACATGATACTTGTTTCAACTCCCATAGAGAGCAAAGGAAATAAAATCTTTAATAATTAATGAATTTCAGAGATAAGCACTGAATTAGAGCTGATCATAGCCACATGGCTGACACTCTTTATTTATATCTTAAGTGCTAAATGCCAGCATAGATTTGCAGAATTCTGAGTTGATTTTCGTGGCTGATGCAGCTGAATGGGGCTGTGAGTAACTTTCAGTTCAGCTGTCCCCCATTTATTTAGTGGTTTAACAAGAATTTATTGACCACATACTAGGTGCTAAGTACTGTTCCGAGATGTCCCTCTAATGCAGAATATTCATAAAATGGGGAAAAAATCCTGGGTATTTATATCATTTATTCATTTATTTAGCAAACATTTTCTTTTCTTTCTTTCTTTCTTTCTTTCTTTCTTTCTTTCTTTTTTTTTTTTTTTTTTTTTTTTTTTTTTTTTTTTTTTTTTTTTTTTTTTTTTTTTTTTTTTTTTTTTTTTTTTTTTTTTTTTTTTTGAAGGAGTCTCACTCTGTCACCAGGCTGGAATGTAGTGGCTGCAATCTAGGCTCACTGCAACCTCTTCCTCCTGGGTTCAGGCTATTCTCCTACCTCAGCCTCCTGAGTAGCTGGGACTACAGGTGTGCACCACCACACCCAGCTAATTTTTGTATTTTTAGTAGAGACGGGATTTTACCATGTTGGCCAGGATGGTCTATTTAACAAACATTTTCAGAGCCCAGTTGTAACAGGTGCTGTAATACATGCTGGCACATGGAGATTAATAAGGTGAAGTCCTGACCCTTGAGGTGCCATCTCTTTGGGAAGCTTCCCTGGACCTCTTCTTATTCCCAACAGAGCAAACTCCAATGTTCCCTGCTACCTTTGTGCTTCATGTTCGTACTGAATCTCTTTTGTTGCACTTTTTCTTCTGTGTCCACCCCTGAATTGCAGGCTGCTGCAGTGCAGATGCTCCATGTTGTTCAACTTTGATCCTTCTGTGGTTTGGTAAAGACTCTGCAACAACAAACTGAATTCAACTGAGAACTCACAACTTGCTGGGAGACAGACATGGGATGCAACAATGCATCAGCATCTTTCAGGGTCTGTGGACTTGGCATTGTGGGGTCAAGAGCATAAATAACTGGGATTACCTGGCAATGAGTGTTGCAAAAGCATCACAGAAGAGATAGCATTTGAGCTGGGCTTCAGAGATGGTAAGGATTTTGATGGGAAGAAAAAAATCCTGTGAAACAGAAGGAGGCTTTTGAAGGAGCACTGGGGTATTCATTGTACTCCTACGGAGTTCACTCCTCCTATTATGCTATAGGTCTAGGGTATGTGCTCTCAGGATTACGCTGGAAGCCACTGACCTGATGTTGACATCGTTTCTTACTCTTCGTTATTTCTGGCTGCCCATTTTACAGGTGGGAACCCTGGTTCCCAGAGTTGGAAAGACTTAGTTGAAGCAGAGCTGGCTGCAGATATTTATTTTTGTGCTCCTGCCTTTAAACCTAGCTGCCTCTTATTCCCTGTGTTCCCTTGCCAGCAGTAGTCTTGGAGTTTCCTGTAGGCTTGGAGAGGATTTCCTTTTGGATGGTGTTCAGATGGAGCAGACACGTTGCTTCCTTATCTGCTGCTGTTGTTGAAGAGTGGCCAGCTGCGTCTTTGGGTTTCCAGGATACAGATACATCTGAACAGCCAGAGAAGATCTACTCACCTCTACAATAAAGATTAATCTCTCTTTAAGATTTATGTTAAAATAGACTCAGTGAGACCAGAGCTTTAGTAAATGGTCAAAGAGACTGGGAATGAGGAGGTTAAGAATGGCTGTCACTGGAGGAACTGCGTCTTCCAGCCAGTTGTTAAAACGAGGGACATGGTTGTCCTCTTCCCAAAGTCATACCTTATATCCTATACACACATACACACAATACTGCATCTGGATTTGGTCCAGTGTTGATCTTGGAAAGTGAATTAATATGCAAATAAAAATGCAAATTGAATTATGTAAACAGATATGAAAATGAGATAGTAAGAAATAATTTAGCCTCATTTCCCTTTATTGTATCACACACAGTAGCATTAGCAAAGTTCTTGGAGTCTTATTAAACTCCAAACAAGAATCTTATTTTCAGATCATTTTTTGTAATGTCACTGCCCAATCCTCCCTGGTAAGGGCAGGGCAGTGAGGGAAAGCCCTCACTTACTGAGCACTTACTATTTGCTAGGCCTTACTGTAGGCAACTCGACAATTGTTATCCAGTTCAACACTCACCGAAGCACTATAAGGATTATGCTACTGATCGCTGTTTTACAGATGAGGAAACAAAGGCTCAGAGAAGTTAATGGCCATGCCCAAGCTCACTCAGTCTTGAAAGAGCAGAGCTGAAATTTGTATGCGACTTGATTTAAGGCTAAATTGACATTTAAAAAAATCATGGGTTTTTGTTTTTTTCGGAGGTTCTTTGGGGTTTGTTTGTTTGCTTCTTTTCCAGAGTGTGGAAAGTCTACAGTGCAGAAAGACTTTAACCTGCCAGTTGATTTGAAATACTTTCCCCTGCGCAGGGCCGTATGCATCCTGCCAAGCTGCGTTATATTCTGTACTGTGTACAATAAAGAAGTTTGCTTTTCGTTAAAAAAAAGATCATTTCTCTTTCTATTTTTAATTCTGCTTCCATGATATGAGGATTCATCTTCTCTCCCTCACTCAAAACTCTTAAGTCTACTGTTGATAGCTTTAGTGGCTTTAACTATTATTGTTCACACCCAGTGGGAAAGATAAATTTGTCCATGGAAGACGATGAGAACGTGTGTTTCACAGAAGTTCTCACAAATGTCTCACTGACACTAATTGGTTCATGTGCTCATTGGCTAAAGCCCATGTTTGAGAATGAGGATGGGAACAGGATGATACTTACACTTGAAAATCAGGATCTCATTAAGAGACATGGAAGCATGCCCGCTGTGCAGGTAGCCACAGGTGTCCGCTGTACGATGTCTGAAAGATACTGGTTGTGAAAGTAAATTTTGAGAAATAAAGAACAACAACAACAACAAAAATTAGAGGCTAACAGAGCCATTAAGCTTGTACAGTGACACCACATAAATCCTCAATGACATAATTGACCTAACGTAAATAAATTAAGCCCCACTTTGCTAATATATTGAGTTTCTTAGGTTACAAAATGTTTTCAAAATGCTTTGAGTCTCACAGTATTACTTTGACGTAGGTTTTATTATTTTCGTTTCATGTGATAAGGAAAAAAAAGACTTCGAGATGTAAAATCAAGAAACAATGTGGTAGCAGCTTGAATGGAGGGCTTTATATGGATTTTTTTAGTGGTCTTTTCACTATCACACTCCCAAGTTTGAATATTAGAACCGTTTTCCAGTCAATCCAGAACAGTTACAACTGGCAAGCAGATTACAAAATTAGCTGGTGTGAAGCAGTTTACCCTCCCGCCCCCAACCTTCCTGAGAATGTTCAGGGCATTTGGGGAGTCAGTGTTAGGTGACACATTCTGGATTCAGAACGCCCTCGGTCCTGGTTCCAACACGCATTGGCTGTGTGACTTGGGCAAGTTATTGGATCACTCAGAACTGAGTTTCCTCCCCTGATAAAGAGGAACTAACTCTACCTTGTCTATGTTTCAAAACGAGTAAGCAGAATACTGTAAATAAAGAGCTCAGAAGAGTGCCTGGTATATTGTAGACATTCAGAGAAATATGGACATTGGGGATGGCTGACTGTGACTATTTCAGTTTGCTTGGGACTGAGGAAGTTCCTGGCATAAGGGATGTTCAGTGTCCAAAAGAGAAGCCCTCAGAAAAATTAGAACTAGGTGGTCACTTTGGGTGACATCAATAATTGTAATTCCGAGAATGAGATGGCTCAGAAAAAGGAATACTCCTATGCCCTAAATTATTTGGTTTAAAGTAAGAGATGATAAGCCCAAACGCACGAAGATTTCCCATTGAAATGTTAACTGCTGGACTACTGGGCAGAGTGGCTGTCCACAGGACTGAGTTTCACACATCAGGTAAACATGGCCCTGCTGGAGGGAAAGTCAATAACTGGAAGGTCATGTGCAGAAGTGAAAGGGCCCTGAACTGGGAGCTGGGACTCTAGATAGTCACCAGGCTGCTGCTCTGGGTAAGTCCTGCACCTCTGTTTCCATTTTGGGAAAAGGGGTAGCCTAAATAGCAAATAACGACATACATTCTTCTAGTTATTTACTGTTCACAGTTGCCTTTTCTTGCCACTATCTCATGTGACCCTGACTACAATCCAGTGAAGATGATGACACAACCCTCGGCATTTTCTGTCCCCCATTTACAGTTGTGGAATATGAGGCTCAAGTGAGACAGAGCATCTTTCTCAAGGCCACAGAGCGAGCAGGTGCCCCTGACAGAGCTCAAGCCTAGAACATGTAATTCAAGAGTGCGTCTCTTTTTAATGCCACCTCTCTGCCTAGCTGAACACAGAAGTCCCTTCCTTCATGAACTCATGACACTGAAACTCAAGTCCTCTTTTAGTCTAAGTTAAGAAGTCAAAGCCTTGAGCTAAAGTTCCTTTGGCTAAACATCTTTTTGGAGCATTATTCATCATCTATCAAATCTTTGCAGGCACAGGAGTAAACAGGCAAGAGTTTCTTTCCCCATCAGAAGAAAAGAACTTCTGTGACCTCTGTGGAATAAGAAAACATGATGGTTTCATGGTCAGTGATTGCTGTGTGCAGAAGTTAGCAGAATAGAAACAGATCATCTAAGTGCAGACCATGACTTGGGAAAATTTTTAATTTAGCAGAAACATAATTACTCATGTATACATGGTACACATTCTCTCTTTTCTCCAGAACATGTGTGCATGCACACACACACAAAGCTAATTATGATCCAAAGAATCCTCTGGAAGGGTAGTTAATTGGTTCTAAGAATACCTCCATCAACAAAAACAGTGTCACACTTGTCCAGGCTTCTGAGGAGTCAGCAGGAAGCCTTGCCTATGAATTCTCAGTTGCAAAGTAAACCTTTATTTCAGTACAACATGTTTTATGGTGCCATAAAAGAGGAGGAAAGTCAATAGCTCTATCTAATATCAACGGAACCAAGAAAATACTTTGCTGATTCTCTACTGTTTAAAGGGCAAAAGAATATGAATACTTACTCTTAACAAAGTATCTGAAAATCTTAGAGGTTTGACTTCAACTTTTGCTCCAGCAGTTGAGGCTGCTATATTGAGGTAGATAATATGTGATTACTTCATGAATGCATAATACCTGGGAACCAAATTTATTTGCTGGAGAATTTGGAGGTGGCTTCAATGTCTAATTGTATTCAACTATCAAACTATTAAGACTCATTAATTGAACAAATATTTATTTGTTCAGGCTATATTCTGAGCTCTAATGGTTTGATCTGCAGAGGGAAAGGAGACTAGGGGCAGACAGGAATTTCCGTTAATGGGACTCCAAGCTCGACCTGTGGGAACTGCCTGGATATATCTTCAATACATATATTTCTTACCCTTACCACTACCATAGCCTCAACTCAAGATACCATCATTGCTTCCTGGAGAAGCTTCCTATCTTCAGATCTGCCTTGCATTCTCCCTAAGCAGTCAGAGAGGCTGTTCCAAAATGAACACATGACCATGACCCTCCTTCTGGCTTGAATCCTTTCCTGGTTCCTTATTGTCCTTAGCATAATGCACAAGCGTCTATGCAGCTCATGCAACATCATCCCCTGCTTACCTTCCCTGCCTGAAGTCTTCTCTCCTACCCTCACTCCCTCTCCACTTGATCTCCTTCTTGATCTCCTTTCGTTCTGGAGACATACCCCCCCTCTCTTGCTTCCAAGTCTCTGCATGTGCTTCTTCTAAGGAAGTGTTCCAGCTGTGCCAGTGCAGGCTATGCATGTATGAACTTTAGATGGTCAAACAGAAAGATTTGGTGATTGCAACCACGAACTTGTGGTGGGGAAAAGGGCAAGCGACACTCTTTGCTTGTCAATCGACTTTAAGCCAATCTTCTTCCCCTTCTTCTATGGTATTTATTGGTTCATATAACTATGGAGGCAGCTAAAGTCATGCATTGATAAGCTTAGGACCTTCACTGGAGGGACTGTATCGTTTCCAGCTTTTGAAGGTGAAAGAAAATCCATTAATGATCCTATCAGAACAACAGGTGAAAACTGAGATAGTCCCAGGCTGCCCCCACAAGGTGGCAACAATCTACTCCAGCCACTCCTGGATTACTGGGGGTGCTCTGATGAGTCAGGCCCAAGCCCCATGTCCACCTCTGGAATCACCCCTCCTGAATGCCAAAAACTGTGAGTCAGTGTGGGGCTGTACTCCCAAATTGGAAATTAGGTGCCTGTATTCCATTTGAAGGAAGGGTTGCTGGGTGATCAACCCAGTAAAAGTGTACACGCCTTTGGTAGCTATAGTTTGGATTGGCAGTGAAGAACAGAAAAGGCAGAAGAACATTACAAAAGAAAAGTGTACATTTTGATGGTTTCTATAAAATGGGAGCTTATTTTGTTGCAGATTAAATGCTTCACAGTTCCATCAAAAAGCCAGCAACTGTTAATGATAAGGAAAACCTGATGTAAGGTATATGAGAACTCTACTATTTTTGAGATTTTTCTGCAAATATGAAGCTGTTTTAAAAGAAGAAAAGCTTATTTACAAACAGGCTAGTTACCAATGTAACATGTATCTTATTATAGACAATAAATACTTCAAAGTCATATCACACAGCTTTCACGTAAACAAAGTTATGTATTTTTCAGGAGAGAGAGACACACAGAATGAGAGAGGCTTCATCTTTGATTCTGGCAATAAGCATACAGCAAACATTTTTGCAGAGGGTAGTGAAAATGGAAAGAACTTTTAAAATTCAATTCATTTTACTTTGGGTTAAGAAATACTCTCTTCTTTTTCTGAATGTCTATGTTTGTCAGAAAAGGCAAAGTAGAGACCCAGGACTTATTCTGTATTTAGTTTTATGTGTATATACATTTGTTTGTCTCAGCTGTACTATATCTTGTAGTTATATCAGTTAATTATTAAACAAACTGATGAAATATGAGTGTAGAAGGAGAGTTGATGAAATACAAGCTAAATGCTCTGCAGAGACTTGATAAAGACAACTTGCTAACAAAATTAATGTTGAATCAGGTGTGAGGGAGATAACTGTAAAAGTTCAGGGAAAACGTCATAGGAATCTACCGGGGTCTTAGATTTCTCAAGTGTTTTAACTTATCACTCCCCTCCAGTGAAAAACTAGGAGTTATGGCTTATACCAGAAACATGATTTGAACTTCAATGACCAAATCCATTGTCAAAAAGGTCTGAGCCTTAAAATAAAAGATTTGTGATGACATAGACATTTACATATTTTCAGCTAAACAGATGTTAACACATCTCAACACGGTTTTCAATTAAACAACCAACTTTGAATCTATTCATATTGAATAGAAGGATTTTATTGTATTGATAAATTGTAGTAAATAAGAAAAATCTAGTTGTTGACTTTTTTTGTAACTTGCAAAATCAATTCTACATGTGACATGTTTTCCTGAACGCCATTAACCTAAGAACCAGAGTTATTTCTGACAGTACAAAGCAGAGCTTTGGAGAGAACGCACAATTTTGGTTTGGAGGCAATAAATCTCCACGGTTGTTTGTCCTTCCTCTTTCCTTATTACTGCAGAGTGTATTGTTCTCATCAAATGAATCAGTTGAAATGAGAAAAATAAATTATCTGAGCTCATTTATGTGTCACAAAGGTATGTAACTTCACAAAAATTCCACTGCTTTTATATTTTTAGAAACTTCCTGCCATAGATTTGTTTCTAGATTTGAGCCTTGGTGACCAAAATGTGTGGATTATTCACACTGCAGCTCACTTATTATGGATTCCTCTTAGGACATTCCCTTGCCCTTATGACTAATAATTGTGCTGACTCTTACCACCTCTCTCTTACTATCAGTGAGAGGTCCTTAGGTAATATGTAATGCTTTGAAGATAGGCCTGAATTTTACTACTGTTTAAACAGTAGCACCCTAGTAAGAATATTTCTTGTGTGTATAGTACTTGATTAGTTTACAAGTAATTTTACATACATTATCTCATTTGAGCCACATAATAAACCTCTTTACAACCTTGTTATAATTAAGAAATCTGAAATTCAGATACTGCAAGTAATTTATTTGATATTCCTTAATTAGTCATTGGTAGATCTGGTGTTCAGATCAGGAATTTCTGACTTCAAAGCCAAAGCAATTTTCTGAAACACCCACAGGAACATAAAGCAGTTGAGGTTCCTTTGTTTGTTCCTTTTGGTTTACTCGTGTAAACCAAAAATCTTATGTTACCTTCTGTGAATGCATTAACAAATAGTTTATTGAGCACTAATTATCCACTAGACAATTGGTTAAAATAGATGTACATTGTTAAAAAGGAGAAGCCTTATTCTGGGAATGTTTGGGGACTGAGATTCGACTACAAGCAACAATTACACGCTGAAGTTCATACTTGAAACTCCCTATGCATGGTTTTCACATGCATCCCACGTAGCATGCAAAACTCAGGGAAACACAAATATCCATTTTAGCACACTGCCATTGATTAACTGCACAGTTATCAGTAAGCAATATGATAGTATGAATATGTACTCTTTATAATTGCCACCATTTCCCATGGAGTGGGCATATATTTATTTACTACACTATTACTGCAAAAAAAAGTGTGCGATTTTCTGGTAACTATGTAATTAACTTGTACTTCACTATGTTACTGTAGCTTAAACTGCATCTGGTGACTTCTAAAGAGCTGCTGGAACAATGGAGATCATGCTTTGTGGTTCTGTCCGAGAGAATGCTTATGTGTTGAGCATATTTGTAGTTAATTATTTTTGAGTCAACTGTTGGTGTCAATTTCAATTTATTGTGGGCTTGTGCCAGAGAATACGTGCTTCAGTAGAAAACATCTTTCTCTACGTATTTCTTGCACGTTTTTTCTACTGACTATATTACTTTCCTCACTCAGATATGTGCTAGATTTGTTAAACAAAGCAACAGCAATGCCTGTCCTTTGTATACTTCATAAACTGTGAAGTTTATGATGTAGTTTTATGAATGTGCAGCATAGCCATCCTGGATGGGTCTCTTTGCAGGTCCCATTTTTAAGAGCTTTACTTGTCTGAGTGACTGAATACTTTTTGTTAATCTAATTTATGTGTTTGATATAGTATTGCTATCATATAGACCACTGTGAAATAGAAGAGAATTGCTTTCTCTCTCTTCCTGCTTCACTAAGTGCACATTAACAGTGGGCATATTTTCTTTCTTTTTTTTAATATATATATTTTTTATTGCATTTTAGGTTTGGGGGTACATGTGAAGAACATGCAAGATTGTTGCATAGGTACACACATGGCAGTGTGATTTGCTGCCTTCCTCCCCATCACCTATATCTGGTATTTCTTCCCATGCTATCTCTCCCCAACTCCCCACCCCCCGCTGTCCCTCCCCTTTTCCCCCCGACAGACCCCAGTGTGAGATGCTCCCCTCCCTGTGTCCATGTGTTCTCATTGTTCAACACCCGCCTATGAGTGAGAATATACTGTTTGATTTTCTGTTCTTGTGTCAGTTTGCTGAGAATGATGTTTCCAGGTTCATCCATGTCCCTGCAAAGGATGTGAACTCATCGTTTTTGATGGCTGCATAATATTCCATGGTGTATATGTGCCACATTTTCCCTGTCCAGTCTATCATCCATGGGCATTTGGGTTGGTTCCAGATCTTTGCTATTGTAAACTGTGCTGCAATGAACATTCGTGTGCATGTGTCCTTATAGTAGAATGATTTATAATCCTTTGGATATATACCCAGTAATGGGATTGCTGGGTCAAATGGAATTTCTATTTCTAGGTCCTTGAGGAATCGCCACACTGTCTTCCACAATGGTTGCACTAATTTATACTCCCACCAACAGTGTAAGAGTGTTCCTATCAGACGACATGATTTTATATCTAGAAGACCCCATCGTCTCAGCCCAAAATCTCCTGAAACTGATAAGCAACTTCAGCAAAGTCTCAGGATACAAAATCAATGTGCAAAAATCACAAGCATTCCTATACACCAATAACAGACTTAAAGAGAGCCAAATCAAGAACCAACTGCCATTCACAATTGCTACAAAGAGAATCAA
>PVKV010037850.1:0-14446 GCA_004027835.1 Alouatta palliata
AAAAGAGGAACAATACTAAAATCATAAACTAACCACAAAATGATGTAAAGCAAACAGGTGTTCATCTTTTTACCTATAGTGAAACAGTTTTATATTTAACAGGGTATCATTCTTTTAAAGGTTAGTCCCACCATAAATTTCAAGAGCAGTCATCTTAAAGAATCACATTATTAATCACAGGGTTCAAGCAGTACCTGGTGAATAGAGTCATAAAACAAATCCAAGGCAGGAACCAAAATAAAACACAGTGTCTTAGTAACACCACATAACCGTCACCAGGCCATTGTGTAAGCAACTAGGAGGTCAAAATAGTTCTTTTACTTTATTTCTCATCCTTAGTTCCTACTTTCCCATAGCTCGACTGCCTCCGGGGGGGGGGAAATGCTTCTGGGTTCTAACTCCATTATGGCGGAGACACTCTTGGGGGTCTCTACGCTGGAGTGACTCCCACAAGGCATAATTATGACCTTATTATTGTCTTTATTTGAGGATTATATATGCTCTCAGGAGATGCATATGGGTTCAAGTTGATAAGGGGTGGACTTGTATTGGTTAATACTGAGAGTCAGCTTGATTGGGTTGAAGGATACAAAGTATTGATCCTAGTGTGTCTGTGAGGGTGTTGCCAAAGAAGGTTAACATTTCAGTCATTGATCTGTGTAAGGCAAATGCACCCTTAATCTGGGTAGGCACAATCTAATCAGCTGCCAGCATGACTAGAATATAAGCAGGCAGAAAAATGTGCACGGAGAGACTGGCCTAGCCTCCCAGACTACATCTTTCTCCTGTGCTGGATGCTCCAAGTTCTTCAGTTTTGGAACTCAGACTGGCTCTCCTTGCTCCTCAGCCTGCAGACGACCTATTGTGGAACCTTGTGCTTGTGTGAGTTAATACTTAGTAAACTCTCCTTTACATATACATCTATTCCAAAAGTTCTGTTCCTCTAGAGAACCCTGACAATACAGTTGGTAAAATGTATATCAATAAAGAACAGGTTGAATAACAAAAAGATCCACCAGTTTTTTTCATCAGCACTGTCTATACTTATATACAAAAGAGACAATGTGAGATAATATTTTACTTGAAAAAAAGTGCAAAATTTGAAATATTTTCATAGGAAGTTCATTTATCTTTGGAATTATTTTGTGTTAGAAAAAACAGAATATGTGTGCCTAAAAGTAGAGAAGAAACACATTTGCAAGCCAAATTAAGATCTCTAAATGAATTAAGGGGGACAGAAATAATAGATATCAATGTCCAACCAGAGGCATCTCCTTATTTTCCTATTAACAGTAACATGTGCTCAAATTTACAATGGTTGATGTTTGAATCTAATCTGCCAGTACCTTTTGGTATATATTCCTTGTTATTGTCAACTTAAGTTCTTTATCACAGTAAGAACAGAATAATAGAACAGATTCCCAGGGCAGTGCTGAGGTTAATAAAAAAATAAGTCATAAATATACAACATGAGGGAGAAATAAGAGAGGAAGGAGCTATTCTAGTACAGAAGCTATTCCTTTCTCATTAAAATGTCCTGAAATTTTAAAGATAAAAATTCTTATTGCAAATGCCCTTTTTCACTACTAAATAAAGTCTGATAATTTTACCTTATAAATTGGATCGAAAGGTTTTATGAGTGATCACAGACAGAAACTGTGGTAATGATTACCACGCTTCTTCTCAGGAGAACCCTGGTGCTACTAAGCGTGAGCGTGATTTTGTTTTCCCTTCTGAGTGATAGAGATGTTTTCCTAGCTGATGGAATTAATGGGGAAGAATTGTGAAGGATGTGACACTAATAATCCAGGGAACTGGGAAAAAAGAGAATCACAGTATTCTTTGCTGCTCAGGGCCATTTTTGCTCACCATGTCTTGAATCACATCCATTCTATGATTTACAGGCATCTCTGTTTCATCTAGAGAGCCATCAGGATCAAAGCAGTAATACAGCCGTGTTGGCAACTGCCACAAATCCAACTTTCTTCTCAGGGACCATCTTGAAATTATGCTTAGCCACAAGCGGACCACAAATGAACACGAATAAAATCTCAGTATGATCTTTAATATGGGACTGCCCATCTTGACCACATTGGCTTTTTAAGGGTATTATTTAGTGTTTCACTGGCACACCAGGATCACGTCACATCCCTGAATGTCCCATGGGGACATCTCGAAGGGAGAAGTGTATGATTCACCTGCCCAGCTAGGAGATCAAAAGAGTTTTCTGAATACTGAATATTTGGTAAATTCCAAAAATCTGAGACAAAAAGATAGCTTTAAGACCATCAAAAACAATACAATTTTGTTTCTCCTCAACATTATATAATCAAACACTGGCATTTGTGTGTGAAATCCAGAAAGCTGCTTAAATTTTAGGTCCCTTAAAGGGCTAGGAGCTTAGCATTTCCTTCAACTATGATCAGGGGAGGAAGAAAATTGAAGGAGCTATTTTTCCTATGACATTATTTGTTCCCAGTTAGCAGGCACAGAAATATGAAAAGGGTCATGTAATTTAAGAAGTCCATGGTATGGAGAGTTATTGAAATAATTGCCTAGCTTGGAATCTTCATCAGCTTGTCAGATCTCTCTCCCTCTACAAGCACTTTCATAGTATACTTTAAGAGACCACTGTGTAACCTTCACAGGCCAAACATCTACCCAGCAGCACATGATTAAACTCTCAAACATATATAAAAAGAGCTCCGCTGGATATTCTCCTTTCAACCAGCCAGTATTTCAGGCTTCACAATGTAATTTTTTAATAACAGCTTGCATTATAAGAAAAAGGCTGTATAACTGGAGGAATAAAAAGCAGTCGTTGAAGAAAGTGAATATTGCAAACTGAATTTCTTCCTGGAACTATTAGCAAATCAAAATTTAGTAATGTTTTTTCCAAATTTACATGAATTCCAAAGTACCTACCTTGATCAAAAATATAGGTGACATTCTAGCCCTAAAGATGATATTGCTGAGTATTATTTCTTTCCTTTTCTCTTCTCTCTGTCTCTGTTTCATTTTTTTTTTTTTGAGACAGAGTCTTGCTCTGCTGTTCTGTCACCCAGACTGAAGTGCAATGGCATGCTCTCGCCTCACTGCAACCTCCACCTCTTGAGTTCAAGCAATTCTCCTGCCTCAGCCCCCTGAGTAGCTGGGTTTACAGACATCTGCCACCAGTCCTGGCTAATTTTTGTATTTTTAGTAGAGACAGGGTTTCACCATGTTGGTCAGGCTGGTCTTGAACTCTTGACCTCAGGTGATCCACATACCTCAGCCTCCGAAAGTGCTGGGATTGCAGGTGTGAGTCACCGTGCGTGGCCGAGTATTATTTCTTATGTGATACAAGGAGTTGCTTTCTTATAATTATAACATAATAATATAACATATTATATTAATTATAAGATAATAATTCATACTTATAAATATATTCATAATAATGTTATAAAAATTAAGTACTTATAGTGCAGGTAGGAATAGCATAGTACCCAATTGGAATGTAATCTGTAGTAGAGTGCTTAATCAGACAGATACTGGAGTCTGACTCTCTGAGTTCAAATCTCAGCTTTTTAATTTTTCCTAGCTGCCTGACCTTGGAAAAGGCATTTCGCCTCTCCAAGGCTTAGGTTGTTTATCTGTAAAAGATAATAGCAGTATTTTAAAAATTAGATACAGGGTATTGTGGGAGATCAAGTCTTGTAAAGGATTTTAGATAATACCCAGCAAGTTGTAAGGGCTTAACAATCACTACTATTGTTTTTGATAGCTTAATCACTACCACCATTGTTCTTTGGATACAAAAGTGTTCAAAAATGTTATTTAAAAAAACAGATCCTTTGAACTGATTTGTATGTGTGTGTGCTTGTGTGTGTGTGGGGGGGCGGGGGTCATTTAAAACCATGACAAGCTAAATTGACATCAGCTTTGAGTAAGCATAACTACATCACGAAATGTTTTGCAAGGATGTTTAGTTTTTATTGTGAAGGCAACTGGAGTTATTGAAGAGCTTTGAGCAAAGAAGTTTTAAGATATTAGGCTGTGAGGGAGAAATTTCAGGGCTGGGGTGGGAAAATTGGTCACTCATAACCATCCAGGAAGAGTTAACAGCCAGCTGCTACAGGTTCTCTGAATTCTAAGGTTATCAGGGATTGGATCTTAGTAAATCAAATTAAGTGCATGAGGAAAACTTGCAAATTAATAGGTAAAATTTTATAGTCATAATTTGTTATTTTCTAAGTATTCATTTTAAGTCAAATTTTCTGTTCTGAAGATTTTTTTGTTTTTTAAACATTTATAATGACAGAAATTTACACAAAAAAATGTGACTTTCTTGCTGGACTACATCAATTAACAAACAACACATTTGTTATAGTTTTTACCAAACCATCTAAAACTGAAATTGCAGAGATATCTTATAATTGATCACATGTATTTATTACTTTATTTTTGCAATCATGACAATCTCTCAAAGTTGCCATTAAATATTTTTTATTTTAAAGAGCACACTCAGTTTGAAGAAATATTTAAAAAATTCAGAAAAAATATATTAATCATATTGAAGGCAAGGGAGATGGATGATCAGTGGCAGAAGCATGCGACCAGTGATAGTTTTACAATAAGGTAAGAAAAATAAATGTTTCTTATCAAGGGAATTTTGCTAAAATACTCACATAAAGGTGATAGGCTTCAGTTTTAATTTTACTTCTGGCATGAGTGTGTCACTTTAAAGAAAATAAAGGCATCCTTAACTTTGTCCTGGTTTCTGGGAATGGGTAGTTTTGATGATTCACAGAATATTTAGGGATGAATATAAATAAATTGGAAAAAGTTATGTTACTTATGGAATGCATATATACATATGTGGATATAAAGCTGTATGATTGCAGCAGGTTTAGGATGAATTTATTCAGATAGAATTTGAATGAATGGACAAGCATGGCAATGGCTTCTGAGCAACTATTGAGAACTACGAGAAGTGTTTTTGTTTCACCGTTGGAGAAAAGACACAAGAACTGAAAAAACACATAACCTGTAAAAATTAAAACTGAATCAATCAAATTGCTGGAGCCTAGATTTTACCTGGGGCTTGTTTAATTTAAGATTGAAATCACAATTAAAAAACAAAGAAATAATAAACTCATCATTCACTTACCTTTCATTAGTGTAGATCCTCCCTTTTGTTTAAGCATGCTCAAATCTTGATGAGTTTTTAGGACAAAGAAACTTGAAAATCTCTGGGAAATTAATATTAACAGCACAAAGAAAGAATGGCAGAGCCTTTGGAATTGATCACAGGATGAAAACTTCTTAGTTTTAGAATTTATTGAGAGAAGTTTCCTGTCAAAATATAAACAATAAGTTGTTTTAATTAAGGCATAATATGTTCTTATTGTTAGTGAGAGGAGAGCTATATTTTTCTTCAGCAGTCAATAAAGCTACAAAAGTATTTGAGGTGTAACGTAAAAAATTGCACAATATAATACATTGGATTTACCTAAAACATAGGTATGATTTGAAATAATAACTTCTCCTTGAGACAGTGTAATAATTTTGTTTTTATCATTTTATAATGATAATTAAAAAAAAAAGGCCAGTATTTTAATGTGTCTGAAATTAGATCTGGCAATGGTCAAAAGTCAATGATGATGTACAGCTCTGCTACTTTTGCACCTAGGGAGAGATGCAAGGCTATTCGTCTGACCATTATTACATTAAATGGAAGTGTGACCTTGATTTATGAAGTCCAAGAGCCCCTTTTATCTTCCCTCCCTCTCTTTCCTCCTTCCTTCTTGAGTACATTTTTAAACTGTTGCCTGCTTAGAAAAAAATTTTTAGTGGATTTTTTTAAAAATTGATTTTTCTATTATGAACACTATACTCAGCAATTTTAACTTTATCTTATAGCTAATGGGATCATTAGAGACTATTGAACACGCAAATGTTCTGGCTGTGAACTGTTGGCTGGATTGGTAGGATTATATTCTGGAAGGCAGGAGCCCTATTGTAACAGGCCACACAGGAATAATTGGGGTCTGGGTAGGTTAGCAGCAATGAAAATGGAAGAAAGGGATAGTTTTGAAAAAGAAGAATCCAAGGAGCTTGCCAATTGGCTTCTGGAGGAGCGAGAGCTACAGTTGTAGCTAAGGATTCAGGTGTCCCCAGTAAGGAGGAATAAGTGATGAGGATATATACAATAGAAAGGAAAGAGAGTGAAATATTAAGGAGATCAGGTAGTGATATTGGATGTAATCTGTGAGAGTAAGAAGAAGGAAGTACATTTTAAAAAGAGACATGCCACCTAGACGGTTAATTGCATTGTAGGGGACCACCTTATTATTTTGCTTTGCTTTTCACATAACGAGAGGCCTTGGTGATGACTAAGGATGGTGCATTGCCAAGATTGAGGAAACATACCGTCCTAGGCTATTTTGGTTTGTTTCAACCAATATTTATAAGATGGGATAAAAATGATAATGGTGAAGGTAAAAGGTGGGTACGAGAAGATAAGACCTGGCCGTGTTTTACCTAATTCTGGTTACTTCTTTTCAAAATAAAGTAAGATTCTTTTCTTATCCCTCTGAGTGTGCATGTGTGCATATCTGTGCCTTGAGTTTTGATTACTAATACTGTAATCATAACTAAACCACTGAATGCCTACTCAGTGCCAGGTACTGAGGAAATCACTGATAAGCATGATCACATTTACTCTTCACAGCAACCTTTAAGTGTAGTAACATTATTATTGCAGTTCTATAGATGAGGACACTGAATCTCAGAAAGATTAAAGAGAATCACTGAAGTTCCCCAAGTTAATAAGTGGTAGAGCCTAGATTCAAATCTAGGCAGTCTGGCTCCAGAGTCTTAGTTATTAACAAATATAACTCTCAAAGTTTATGCTGGCTCTGAAAAAAGGTACATAACTTCCTCTAAAAATTTCAAACAATGAATTTATTTTCATCTTCAGGTTTTTCATATTATGTAAAGAGTAAAATATTTGTGTAGCATATTAGAACTTTAATTCATATAGACAGAATATATACATAGCCTGGATTTCTGAGGGAAAATGTGATATAATTTCCTTCTTCTCGTCTGAGAGCACATAATGTGAAAACATCAAAGTTTCCATGTATGCATTTAAATTAGTAGTATTTCTCTTGAGATTATTTATTCACTGGGTGGAATGTAGCATGAAGAGGTTTTCCCACTTTTCTCCCCTCATTTGATCTTTCAGAAATGAACTGCCCTTTACTTCTCTACATAGCAAATTTCTATTCATTTGACAAGATTTACATCAACCTGGATTCCCTAATAATTCCAGGGAATTAGGGGCTCTCTTTCTGGATTATCTAGCACTCTACATAAACCACTCTGAACGTGTTACTTTAAGCAATCATATCTTGAGGCCAAGGAGCTTCTATCTTCTCTCTTACCTGATGCATAGTAGAAATGTATTAGAAACAGTTGAGCTGATGAATAAATGAAAAATAGACGTATTTCAGAATACTATTGTGAGCATTTCCAGCTTGAGTTTAATAGCCCTTTGTTCTAAAGAGCACAAATGACTTTCAGAATTCTTGACGTACAATAGACATTTGGGGAACAAAAGATTTCATTTATGGTCCAAATGAAAATGTTAAAGTAATTTTACTTGAAAGTCATAATGTACACTGCCTGACTATGTTTTTTAAAAATACGACTGTTGATGGTGCTTTCTTCAATTTTTTCTTTCCAGTTCTGAATCTGTTCTTGATTGCCCTGAGTATCATCTTGCTGTTCAGAGTGAGTGTCCAATTATATTTAACTGCATCATTTTCACAGTTAAAATTTCCACCATGACCAATTTTTCTGTGTTCCTGGATAGCTTTATGAGTAATCTATTATTTTTCTAATTTCCAATTTGAAATAATGACATGCTCAATTGCTTCTTATGTTTGTCTAATGTCTGTGAATATCAATTGCTTTTATTCATTCTAGCAAAATTGTTTATTCACTTTAATTATAAATTTGCTATGATTTTGCTTAGACCAAGCACACTATAAGATTCAACAGTTTTTTTCTGCTATAACAATTATATTTCTCAGATGGCAAGTTATTGTGCCAGAACAATCAAATGACCTGAGATAGCCAAAGGGGATAATGGATGCAAATGGAGGGTTTATTTGGCACACATAAGTGATATGATTGTCTTTCTTTGCATCTCGAAGAGAATAAATTTCATGTACTACTAGGCAGAAACGATGAAAGAAGCCATTTTCTACACCCTTCTATTTGAAATAATGTATTCAGTTTTATTCTTGCAAATTTAGTAAAATCATTTTTTATGCTTTTCTACATAGTAGTAGAGAGGGAACCCAGTTTTGTACTTTCTATCTATGGATACAAAGGGCCTTGTTTAGCAATAGAATTTCAGTCTAGTGTTAGTATAAGAGATAACCACAAAATTGACATCAAATTGAATTCCCTGCCTCTCAGTGTCTTCAACCTGAGAAACAAATACCCACCATGAGGCAGTGTATCTGCGGTTAAAGCAGCTTCTCTTAAAGGATTACCTACTGCATATAATTTTGTCATTTGCCCAACTACATGAGTATTATAGTAAGTTATAATAATTTATAACCAATTATTTCAGTAAGCATTTCCTAAACCCTAACCGAATTCCCAGCACTATAGAAATGTGTGGAAGTTACAGCAGTGAATACAGCAGACAGAGCCCTTGCTCAGTTTGCAATCTACAGGATCATGAACATCAGACAAATTAACACAAGTGACATCACTACAATCAGGAAGACATTTAGAGAGTTAATGAAGGCCAGTTAGAGTGTCCTACCCAGGGTCACAACTGGGAGGAGGCCAAGTCAGGTGTTGAATGTCTGCCCCAAGCCTTATCAAAATGAGTAAAAGCACTTAAAATCTTAATCTACCCACTCCACCCACTAAAAGGCACAAAGGTTCCAATATTTACATGTAGTGAAGAATCAGAAGGACTGAAGGTTAATTTCCTACTTTCAAAACTTAGAAACAAAGTTAACACCACTTCCTGA
This sequence comes from Alouatta palliata, assembly GCA_004027835.1. Classification (NCBI taxonomy): domain Eukaryota; kingdom Metazoa; phylum Chordata; class Mammalia; order Primates; family Atelidae; genus Alouatta; species Alouatta palliata. The sequence continues at coordinate 9,039 of PVKV010037850.1, forward strand.
TCCTCAATTTTCTCATCTGTAAACTAAAGAAACTTACTGTATAATGTTAATATATTCAGTAGTGTTTTCTACATCACACTCAGTAAATGATGGTTATTCATTTTGGTAAGACTCTGTGTATGAACTTTACAATAATGCAAGATTAAAGAAAAAGTGTAGAATTTTTGAAACAGATTTTAAACTAGCTCTTTCCTACTTGAATTCAGTTCAGTACAACTTCTAAATTTAGAGCCTATGTTTCAAATAATCGGGAGTATCAAGTTATAGAAAGCTAGGGAACAGCCTACATGGAATAATTATCACGATAGCATCCCTCCTTTCCCCCATTCTCTCTCTCTTTTTTTCTCTCTCTCTCTCCTCTGTCTTTCCCCGTACCACCCCATTTCAGCACTTGGAATACATTTTTGTTTGTAACTGCTGAGGGAATTATCTGCAGTCTTTTTTGAGGAAAAGAGAAATAGCAAGAAAGCATGGAGAAGAAAGGGGATTTTCAAGTTCAAAAGATACTTAGTTTGCACTTATCTGTTCTGAAATTTGAGATATAACTGAGTGTTCCCAACAACAACCTTTCTGGTAGACGATGCATTTGGGGAATGAATGCATGAGCAGAAGCCATATCCAACAAAACAAAACAAAGCAAAAATAGATAAACTGAAATTAGTGAAAACCAGATGAAGCCCCGGTACAGATTTTCATTATGATTTTGGTAATATACACCAAGCTACTAGAAACAACTGAATAAGCTGGTCAATTGGTAGCAGCAAAATCTTTATCTTAAAGTCTTCGTGTTTAAAATTATTTTCACATAAATAATTTTTTTTCTCCTGATTCAGTTTTCAGTGACCATGTTTAAGAATGAATGTGTCAGTTATAAGCAAACAGAACTTAAAATGTCACTATTAAGAGCATTTTTTTCAGGAGATTTTTAGACTTTGGAAAGATAACTTTTTTAGAAGACAGAATATGTAATTTCAATTTTTCTCTCCTCTTCACATTTTTTTCCTCTTTAATGTAATCATAAGACAAATACATAGTGTTGAACTTCATAGGCTTAAAAAGATCTTTCACCTGTAAATTCTTTCTCAATTTTTTGTGCCCAGTAGGAAGAGATTTGGGCTATGTCACCAGAAGAACTGGGATTATTAAAGGACACTTTCAATTGTTAGAGTTCTGTGTGAGTTAGAGACATTGAATTTAGTGGGCTCAATTTTAATCTGTTTTATAAAGAAAGTGTCACTTTATATCATGTGAAAAAATACTTCCTCAACTGGGACACAAAACATGAAAGCACTTCTTTGAACCTTTCAATATTTCTCCCAAGATAAAAACAAAAATCCTGTTTCTACTTTTCACATCATACAGACTATCTTTTCTCAGTCTGCCACCTAGATTATTTACCATTTTAATAAATCACTGGCTGTCCTGACATTTAAAATTCTTGTTTTAATGTTTATATGCCATGAAGACAAAGCATTTGAAATCAGTATTAAAAATTAATCTTTACTTAGGGTACATAAATCATGTTAACATTTCCAAATAAATTATGGAGTTTGATACACAAGATTCATGCAGAATTGATTATCCAAGTGCATCTTGAAAAAATCCTTAGGATTATGATTTTACTTATCTCTAATCCCATTTCATAATGGAGATAATGCAAATACACATGGAAAGTTAATAACATCATCATATGGTGGAGACAGGCAATTTACCAAAAGCACATATCGCCGTTTTCCATGAGCATACACATACAAAGCATTTGCAGTCTCTACGTTATCTAAATCATGAAAAGCAAAGCAAACAATTTAGGTAAATGTTATATATTCAACTAATCAGTGTCTTGTTTTCACTGTTTTCTTGAATTTTTTAAATCTAAAAGTCTTTCTCCCATGTAGGACTGGCCTTTTGGAGTTAAGCTGAAGACTCTGCAACTGTCTCTTGTCATTGTTTGCTACTTAGAGCTATTTCCCCAAAGGATCATACTCAGTTTGCTTCTAAAGAATATGTGATGTTTGGGAGAGAATGGCAGACAGAAAATTAAAAATGAAATAATTATGAAATGGAAATGCATAAAGTAGGTTGAAAATTGTCCTATCAAATTTGACCAATTATTCTGAAACAAGCTCTAAACCCATGCTCTCAGAAATGTCAAATCTATATATGTATCAAAAAGTGGTTCAATTTTAATCCATCCATATGCCTGTGATTTAGAAATATAAATAAAAGACACCTGGAGACAAACATTGCAAAATGACTTTATTTACAGCTAATCAATATTGGGCAACCGCATGCTTTTTATGTTTTCTGTTATGTCTGGCTGCCTCTGAAAACACAAATATAGAATGGCCATAGATAGAGTCTGAGTTGATAGGTCAATAACAAACATGTGCTTGTAACACTGATGTCTTTTTGTTTAGAGATAGGCAATCTGATCAATTGCTATACATTTAAATAATTTCTTCAAAATTACTGAAATCACTTAGGAACTGCATATGATAAAACTAATCCATTGTTTCATATTCCAATGTATATGATTCTCTAAGTAATTCTAAGAACTAAGTATATGACTGTTATTCTAAGTAATTATATGTATACATAAGTAATTCTAAGAACCAGCTAGTATTAAAAAATACTGTCCTAAAGGTCTAAAATATTTTAGTCTTGCATATAATATATCTGCATGTCTATAGTATACTTATATACACCCAGCTGTAAATTGGTAAATATGTTTTGAATAAAATTATATTTATATTTCATAATACTTACCGTTCTCGAGTTTGATGTGTCAGTGAAATTTTACCTTTGTCAAACTCTTCCAAGTCAGAGTCTTTGTTGAAAAGAATACATTTTTCCTGCTTGCCTGCTCCCGTCATTTTCATTTCTCAAAGTCTTGATTCAATAATCTCTGAAAGTCTGCTTAAATACTAAGGTGATTTAAAAGCTATGCCTATAAATTCTATTTGTATCCTTCAATAACATTTAGGAACAAACTTTGGGATAGACAGCTTGTTAGCCTGAGCTTCCTAACTTACAGTGTTGAGCTTGCAGCCCAAGAAGCCTATGGAGTTTTTTCTGCAAAAAGTTCCTCCCACTTTCAGTGCAGGTGGGATTTCAGTTTCACCTTCACAGGACTGAATGTAGGGAGGGCAAAGAGAGAACAAGTCTAGCAAGATAAAGGACTCACATAAGGGGAGATGACATGGAGGCCAATATCAATCAACGAATAACAACCTGTCTTGTGAATTTTGATCCAAATTTTCTCTTCATCTGAAACTATTAATAAAAAAGAGTCAAAAATTTTTAAAAGGGGGAAAAACAGTGTCATTTTAGTATTTATTTGTTTATTTGACTTTTAAGTTCATAGTTACAAGTGCAGGTTATATAGGAAAACTTGTCATGGGGGTTTGTTGCACAGATTATTTCACCACCCAAGTATTAAGCCTAATACCCATTAGTTATCTTTCCTGATCTTCTCCCTCCTCCCCTGCTCCACCCTTCGAAACACCCCATTGTGTGTTGTTCCCTCTGTGTGTCAATGTGTTATTACATATCCTAAAAGACACAGGCTTAATTCTTAATTCTTTGGCCAAACACTAAACAGCATTCTTGAGCCAGATTTTTTCTTTGTAGCCCAGGCTACTGTAGTCTCCACGTTCTGTGATGTCCTTTATTCAAGTAAGAATTCAAGTCCTTTCAGGTATATTCAAAATCTTTATTCTGATATGTAACTCTGGAAATAAAGTATTAGTACCTAAATGTTGGATATAGATAAAACCCATTAATCATTTGATTATCAACAAAGTTCAGAAAATTAGTAGGTTGTTCATATGTGGACAACATTCTTATTAATCTATTGGTTCTATTTATTTTGCAAAAGGTAGTTACTTGCACAGGCAATTGTTGTCTTTTCATTGTTCTCTTAGAGAACTGGTTCTCAGGCTGGAACGTTAAATTCACTTGTGGAGCATTTAAAAAATATTAGTGTCAGGGCCCCAATCCAGATGAATTAAATTACAATTTCTGAAGGTAGAACCATATATATATATACACATATATATATACACATATATATATGTAGAGCCTATATATATATATGAATTACTTAGAATTACATATATATGATTCTCTAAGTAATTCAGAGAACTAAGTATATGATTGTCTAAGTAATTCTAATTACGTAATTCTAAGAAACAGCTAGTATTTAAAAAAATACTGTCCCAAAAGTCTATTTTCAGTTTATTCGGTAAGGTTTTTGTTGTAAAGATCATAACCCTTATTGGCTTAGACAAAGGATTTTGAGTGTGATGGCATTTTGGCACCAAGCTTTTGTCCTTTTTGGAAATGTGAGCTGGATGTGGTGACCTGCATAATTACGGAATGGTATCCCTTGAGTATGAAGTGAGTATGTTTTCTGTGTGAGAGAAGGAATAAAAGGGTGATCTGGTGATCTAATCAAAAGGGTTGGCTCATCTGATCTTTGACAAATCTGACAAAAACAAGCAATGGGGAAAGGATTCCCTATTTAATAAATGGTGTTGGGAAAACTGGCTAGCCATATGCATAAAACTGAAACTGGACCCCTTCCTTACAACTTATATGAAAATTAACTCAAGGTGGATTAAAGACTTAAATGTAAAACCCCAAACCATAAAAATCCTGGAAAAAAACCGAGGCAATACCATTGAGGACAGGCATGGGCAAAGAATTCATGACAAAAATACCAAAAGCAATGGCAACAAAAGCCAGAATTGACAAATGAGATCTAATTAAACTAAAGAACTTTTGCACAGCAAAAGAAACTACCATCAGAGTGAACAGACAACCCACAGAATGGGAGAAAATTTTTTCAATCTATCCATCTGACAAAGAGCTAATATCCAGAATCTACAAAGAACTTAAATAAATTTACAAAACAAACAAACAAACCACCACCAACAACCTCATCAAAAAGTGGGCAAATGATGTTAACAGACAATTCTCAAAAGAAAACATTTATGAAGCCAAAAAACATATAGATAAAAGCTCATCATCACTCATTGTTAGAGAAATGCAAATAAAAACCACAGTGGATACCTTCTCACGCCAGTTAGAACAGTGATCATTAAAAAGTTAGGAAACATGGGTATATATCCAAAGGATTATAAATCATTCTACTATAAAGACACATGCACACGAATGTTCATTGCAGCACAGTTTACAATAGCAAAGACCTGGAACCAACCCAAATGCCCATCAATGATAGACTGGACAGGGAAAATGTGGCACATATACACCATGGAATATTATGCAGCCATCAAAAACAATGAGTTCGCATCCTTTGTAGGGACATGGATGAACCTGGAAACCATCATTCTCAGCAAACTGACACAAGAACAGAAAATCAAACACCGCATATTCTCACTCATAGG
>PVKV010037851.1:0-14444 GCA_004027835.1 Alouatta palliata
CAGGAGTTGCAATTCTCGTCTCTGATAAAATAGACTTTAAAGTAATAGAAACCAAAAGAGATAAGAGGGACATTGTGTAATGGTAGAGGGATCAATGTAACGGGAAGAGCTAACGATCCTAAGTCTATGCGCACCGAATATAGGAGCACCCAGATACATAGGGCAACTTCTTGGTGACTTACAAAGAGACTTGGACTCCCACACAATAATAGTGGGAGACTTTAACACTACATTGTCAATATTGGACAGATCAGTGAGACAGAAGGTTAACAAGGATACCTGGGACTTGAACTTAGACCTTGAACAAGTAAACTTAATAAACATTTACAGAACTCTCTACTCCAAACCTACAAAACATACATTTTCTTCAGTAACACATTACATCTATTCTAAAAGTGACCACATGGTTGGGAGTAAATCACTCCCCAGCAATTGCATAGCATTTCATAGGTTTAAATGAAATATTGGTTGGCTGTTTGTTTGTTATTTTCCTTCCTTATTCCTTCCTGTCTCCATTGTATAACACAATTGTTAGTATAAAAGAGCTTTTCAATACCCATTTTTAGACTGCATTCTAGCCTGGGCAATAGAGCAAGATTCCCGTTCTCTCTCCCTCTTTTTCTTCTTCTTTTTCCCTTTCTTTTATTCTCTTTTTTTACTTTTTTCTCTTTTTTCTTTTCTTTCTTTTTCTTTCAAAAAAAAAAAAGTCCCAACTTGATTAAAAAAAAAGAATGTCTCCATAAATAGTAAAAATTTTATGGAACAATGCAAAAAACAAAAATAGTTAATCAAACTTTAAGGATGTGTTTTGTACCACACCCTGTTTGCAGTACTGGGGACACAAAGACTAGAACAACAAAGTTCATGACCCTCAGGGGTTTACACTTCAGTATATTTTGATTAAAATAAAACTTCCATGATTCAGAATGCCTACAGAGCAGAATATTCTGGTTCTCCTTCCTTTCCTTTTGACTTTTTCCTTCTTGTACCCCTCATAGCAGGCACTCAGTAAGGATCCCTTTCTTCTCATGGTGTGTATATGAAAAATGGGAGGCCATGGCCTTTGTTTTACTCATTCCCTTCATCTTCTATTAAATTTTCTTCAGTACAACAAAACAGAGCTCTTGAACCTAATGAACATTCAGGTGTATATATTTTTTCATTTGAATCAAGGGCTAAAAAAAAAAATTTAGAGTCTGAAACTACAGAGAAATCAGATCCAGTCTGTCTCCTCTTTCCTATTCCCCCAAATCAAACAAAGATTTGTAGTTTTTTTCTCCATCACGTCCCTTGCAGATTGTTTTAGTCTGTTTTGGGTTGCTATAACAGAATGCAAGACTAAGTAACTTATAAAGAAAAGAAATATATTTCTTACCATTCTGGAAACTGGGAAGTTCGAGGGTGAGGGACCTCCATCTGGTGAGGATCCTCTTGCTGTATCATCTCATATTGGGAGGCAGAAGGCAAGAAGGCACAGGAGAGGGGGGGAGGGGGGGAGAGAGAGAGAGAGAGAGAGAGACAGAGAGAGAGACAGAGAGAGAGCCAAACTCATCCTTTTATCAAGAGCCCATTCCTGAGATAACTAACCCATTCCTGAGATAATGGTATTAATCCATTGGTGAGGGCAGAATTCTTGTAACCTAATCACTTCTTAAAGGTCCCACCTCTCAACGCTGTTGCATTAGGTACTAAGTTTCCAACACAAGAACTTTGAGGAACAGTAGAGATTAACCCTCTTTCCAGAGGGTCAACAGTTCCAGCACATTCACAAGCATGATGACTCATATTTCACCAATAATTAGTCAGTCTCAATGATCTTCCACAATCTCAGTGATAGTCTCATATATCTCTCCCAGCGTGGAAAAGCAGCAAGTCATCCATTTGTTTCTTATTTTTCTTTGGGGCACTGTAAACCCAAAGAAAAGTTGTGTAGATCAGCCACATGAGCCTGAAGAGCCCATGTCTCAAAACAGCCAGGCTGGTACACTGAGAAGCCTGTAAGCTCATCTCCTACCTCTGTAGCTACCCTTCTCCGTGGTGGGCAGCAAGATACACTGAAAATGGATTGCACTGGGGTCACAAAGCTCAGGTTTGGATCCCAGCCTTGACACTTACTAGGTGTGTGGTTTGGAACATGTCATTTGACATTATAAACTCTCTGAGTTTCAGTTTCCTAATCTGTAACAGATCAATATATACCTCACTGGGTTTACCAAGGTTGAAATGAGATCACTTATGTGGAATGCTTTGTGAAGTGCTGCATAGATATAAGCTGATATCAATACTCGTAAGTTCAACGTTGAAGATCCTTAGTGCCTGGAACTTACAGTGTATATGATGACATATACACTGTAAGTTCCAGGCATTACGGATCTTGGTTGAAAGTCTGACTGTTTTTAAAATACCTTCTCTAGGCCACGCGCAGTGGCTCATGTCTGTAATCCCAGCACTTTGGGAGGCTGAGGTGGGTGTATTGTTTGAGCCCAGGAGTTCAAGACCAGCCTGGGCAACATGGTGAAACCCTATCTCTACAAAATAAATACAAAAATTAGCCAGACATGGTAGTAAGTGTCTGTGGTCCCAGCTACTCGGGAGGCTGAGGTGGGAGGATGGCTTCAGCCTAGGAGGCAGAGGTTGCAGTGAGCCATGATTACGCCACTGCACTCCAGCCTGGGCAACAGAGCCCCTTCCAATGACCAGGTGCCTGGTCACCCTCATCTCTGAAGCTGAGAGCACAGCAGCCATTGCCCAGATAGAGCTTTACAACCACAGGGTCACCATTCTTGGGCGAGTCCTGTCACCTATGAGTTTTGCTACAAGGAAAGGCCTGCAAGCAAAAGTACGCGTACACTTAAAAATCACTCAGCGGAAACAGCATGGATTCAATGTTTTCTCCAAATAATGTCATGCTCATTCCATGCAGCAGTGTGATTTCAGGGCTAGGGTAGAGGAGAAGAGGGCTTACAGGTTTGCAGGCTGAGAATGCCTCTACCCACCTCTACCCCGGCATGTGTGGGCTCTCAACAGTGAGGCAGCCAGGTGTGGTGGCTTACGCCTGTAATCCCAGCACTTTGGGAGGCCGAGGCTGGCAGATCACCTGAGGTCAGGAGTTGGAGACCAGCCTGGCCAACATGATGAAACCCTGTCTCTACTAAAAATATAAAATTTGCCAGGCGTGGTGGCAGGTGCCTGTAATTCCAGCTTCTCAGGAGGCTGAGGCAGGAGAATCGCTTGAACCTGGGAGGTGGAGATTGCAGTGAGCCAAGATTGCATCATTGCACTCCAGCCTGGGTAACAGAGGGAGACTCTGTCTCAAAACAAACAAACACACACACATACACACACACACACACACACACACACACACAACAAAAACAGTGAGGCAACTCATGAGTTCATTCGCCAGGCCTTTCCCTGTGTGATAAAGGCTGAGAAACTCTGGCTTGTGGCACATGGCAACTGAGGCCGGGTGGATTAAGCTCAGGTTGGGGAGTCATCTGTGTTGGTTTCAGGGCCTCTGCTGGTTGTCCTTCCACTGAAGACTTCCACATCCAGTCTGCTGTATACCCAGGAAGCTAGGTTTAGGCAGGGTGGCCTCACTCACTTATTTAATGATTAGTTTTTAAACGCAGTGCTAGGGGTCAGGGATATAGCATGGAAAATTCCCAGTTCCTGTCTTTTGGAGCTGACCATCTACCATAGTTCTGTGTACTATAATCAGTCACCGAAATTTTAGATGATGTGGGAATGTAGGTTATAGGAGGTAGTGTTTCCATGTATAGATGACAGTCAAAAGTCATTTATGACAGTATGAGTAGATGCTTGAAATCATACTCTAGGTACCTCATACAAGTGAAATTGTTCAGTATTTATCATTTTGTGACCGTCTTATTTCACTTAACATAGTATCCTCAAGTTTCATCCGCGTTGTTGTATGTGTCAGAAGGGTCAAACCTTTCCTGCAGCCCAGCCATGAGGACACATCAGGCAAACCCAGATGGAATAACAGTCCCCAAAATATCTGGCCAATGCTCTTCAAAAGGATCAAAGTCCTGAAAAACAAGGAAACACTGAGAATCTGTCACAGATTAGCGGATACTAAAGAGACAGGAGGACTAAGTGCGATGGGGTATCCAGTGTGGTCCTGAAACAGAAGAAAGGTATTAATGGAGAAACTGGTGAAACCCAAATTGACTCTGTGGTTAATGAGTAGAGTTGTGCCTGGGATCCTCAATGCTTTTTCCAAGGTGGCAGCTCCGCTGGTGGTGTCAGACCCCTCGTTGGTCTTCCGGCCTCTGTGTAGTCCACCACCCTCATCAGAGTATCCGTGTGCCTCCACCACGTGTTAAAACCCCCTTCTTTGGTTTTCTCAGTCTGACCCCACAGTGGCCCTTGTCCCTCTTCCTCTGTGGCCTTCCAGCTTGTCCTACCTCAAAGGGGCTAAAGGTGGGCAACTGAGCCCAGAACTCCAAACTCAAAGGCTTAGCCATCCTTGATGTGAGAAGGAAGCGGAAGTTTCCTTTTTATTCTCTTTGACAATGAGAAGAAACACCAGATCAGTTCTCCATGATACTCATCAGTCAACAGCAAAATCCATTGCTATTTTAAAATAACATTTACAAATAGGCATAAATAGTGGTGGAGGAAATATTGACATCATTTGTTGAGAGATCAGCTTTGAATGTCTTCTCTCAGAAAAATCTTCACCCTCTCCAAAATTAGTATCATCCATTAGGATAAAGGTAGGAACTATAACTGAAAAAAAAAAAAAAAGTTAGAACTAGTATTCTAAACAAGCCTTGCATTTGTTCTTTATCTGAAATCTGGCTTTCCTGATGAATAGGCTAAGGTTTTGGTGTGTTGTCTTTTCTGCCACAGGGAACACCAGACAGGAACAAAGTATATGTTGCGTATTTATTATCAGGTACTATGTTCATTTGTTCATATGCATATTTGTTTCTTTAATCCTAAGAGTGACGCCATGAGTTAAGTGCCTTACTTTATAGAGGAGTCAACTGCAGAGATTAAACAAAGTTGCATCACACAGTTAGCAAGTGAATGAATCTAGAACTTGAGTCCAAATCTCTGATTCCAAAATTCAGTATTCATTCCATTAACCCATAGTGGTAACAGGGAGGAAGATACGGGACTTTCTCTTTGCTTCATTGGATTATTTTATGTAAGGATGCACATATGTAGTGTTTGAGCATTTGCTAATTGACAAAACCTGGATGCTACGATAATAAGTGAGGAAGGAAGAGGGAGAAAGAGAAAGAAGAATAAAATGGAAAATACAGAGAGGTATAGATACACACTTGTACTCCATGCTCCTTTGACCTCAGCCAGCCGGTGAGTGGAGGGATTGCATGGAAGTGGGTCTTTTGAAAGACGTTGACATTAGAAAGTTTGTCAATAAATCTTCTGACAGCTGTTTGCTAATTACTACTTCTAGGGGAAAAGTGTGAGTGTAAGTTGTGTCTGAATGTTTCATTGGAAAAAATTCTGGAATGCATATTTCCATTCTCCTCTATAATCATAAAGGGATTTTCTTGCAATTGTGTTTTCTCTTGCTAATGAATAGTAAACAACACCTATTATAGGAGTTATCTCATTCTCAGTGCCTCCCTTGCTGTGACCTGCCATCACTGCCAAATCCCGTTCTCTCTCTTTCTACACACATGTATGCGCGTGCGCACACACACATACGCACACACATACATACACACACACACACACAAGCGTGCGCACCCAAGCGCATGCAAGAGAGAGAGACATATAATGCATAAATCAGCAAGCCTTGTTGACCACTTACGCAATGTCATGTGCTGTGAAAAGCACCAGGAATACATTTCATACGATTAAGGGTCAAATATGTGCTTATTGGCTCTTGACCTAATAGGAGACACAGTGTCTTTAGGGCAGGAATTGTGTGAATGCTCCGTTGTTCTCAGGGGCCTCATAGAGAGCTCTGTTTCACTTGGGGAGAATTTATAAAGCAGAGTGCCCTTAACATCTATTTCAAATAGAAGTAAATGCATTGAGTATAAAATTAACTTTCTCTCAAGTGGTGGTTACACAGTGAGGCAAAACTGGTTTAGAATGAGAGCCAACTGGCTTTGCAAAAATGGGAGGAGGTAGGGGAGATGAAAATATGGGTGATGTTTGGGGCGGCAGATGGAAGGTACAGGTGAGCTGCTGCAGTGATGATCTGGGGTAGGCAGCAGGCCGCGAGCATGAGAGCTCACTCAGGAGCGTGGGAAGCCATCCCAGGCATCTTCTCTTTCTCATTTGGAAAGCATGCCAGGGGAATGGCAGTTGCCAAAGTTTGGGGTCCTGACTGCTTCCAGAAGAAATACGATGGATGCAGTCTATCATAACTTGCAGATGGATGGGCATCCATCTTCCAAGTTATCCTTCAGTGCGGATGCTAGACATCAGACAAGCCACCTCATTTCAAGGTGAGTGACATAAGTTTCACAGCTGCTAACCAACTGTTTTGAAGATTTTTAGGGATGGTTTCCTCTTTTTTTGCTGTTGTTTTTGTTTTTTGTTTTCTTTTTTGAGACAAAGTCAGCTCTGTCACCCAGGCTGGAGCGCAATGGTGCGATCTCGGCTTACTGCAACCTCCGCCTTCTAGGTTCAAGTGATTCTCCTGCCTCAGCCCCTGGAGCAGTTAGGATTATAGGCATCTGCCATCATTCCTGAATTTCTGTAGAAAATACAAAAGGGTTTCATCATGTTGGTCAGGCTGGTCTTGAACTCCTGACCTTAGGTAATCCACTCACGTTGGCCTCCGAAAGTGCTGGGATTACAGACATGAGGCACCACGCCTGGCTGTCTTTTTAAAAAAAAATTTTTTTTAAGTAGAGAAGGAGGTCTTGCTATGTTACCCAGGCTGGTCTTGAACTCCTGGCCTCAAGCAATCCTCCTACCTCAACCTCCCAAAGTGCTGAGATTACAGATATGAGCCCTTGACCGCCCCCCCAGGGATGGTCCTCTCTTGATATTATGTCAGCTCCTTGAGCTGAAGAATAAGAAAAGGAAGAGTGTGGGGAGGTGTGAAGATGTGGATAGATGCTGGGCATGGTCTCCCATACCTGAGGTCCAGGGAAAAACAGGCTTCAAAGTCAAGAGGATACATGGGTGCGAGTTCTGGTTCTGCTGCTTACCACCTGCAAGCTCTCTCCAAGCCCCCAAAGGTCTACAGCCTTAGATTCCCTATGTGTAGGGTGAGTGGTCTGAGATTTAAAGAGAATGTATGAAAGATGCCTGCTATACTGAGTTCTTAAAGGTAGCTACTATTATTATTTTATAAATTTTTCAAACACTGATGTTGGTGGTCACTACAGCAATATCTCACTGCTTGTAGCTCAGATGTTCCAGCTCCCAATTACAGAAATGCTGGCATGGAGCACGTCATTGGATAAAGACCTTAATTTCTTCAGTTGCCTTTCCATAAGGGGAGGGCTGAGTATATTCGTGGCTAATAAACGGCATCATCTATTACGAGCCCAAAGAAGAAAACTATTCACACGACTGCATTGGAATGGAGGTTACAGAAGTGAAATAAGAGAAAGCACAAGGACATTTCCTATGCCCTCTGATTTAGCATGGAGTGTGCTGTCTCAACCTGCTTGTCCATGGATAGCCTTGACCGTCTCCCAGGGAAGAAGATGAAGAAGCTTTCTTCTGGAAAGTGCCTTCAGGGATGACGGGACTAAATTAACAGTCAGAGAAATAACGATGTGTAAATCAGAGTGAGGCCATTTCCTGAGAAGTTCATGTTTGCTTTACGATGCTTTGGACTTTGAAATGAGAAAGCTGACACGCCATGGGGTGCTCTTGGTAAGCGTGGGAAACTACAGGCTTCAGAGCGCCTGGGACCTGCAAATATTTGGGCTTATTTTTTTCCAAAAATAAACTAGAAATAAACTTACACTGGTAACTTCTAGCTTTACTTCCTTCACATACTTGCTCTGTTCCATTTTTATTACTGCCGTTGCGCTGGGTGCCCATTAAACGTAATGGTTACACTCACAACATCAACAATGACCAAACCTATTACTCGTGCAGTTAACAGAAAACAAATGTCTCAGTAGCTTGCAACGCCACATATCACATATTTTGCCTTTTCCCACTGATTTAAGAATCTCTCTCCCTGAGCTAATTTTCTTCTCTGTTCGCTCCACCCCAGGCTCCAAATGCCCACGGTCTAAAGGTCTTTTGTCAACCACACTAAAAGACTTCCATCTCCTTGAGGGTGAACTTGCCTGCCTGGTTTCATTACTTGCATGGTATTCCTCACAGATGGGGACTTTGACCTTCTGAAATTCCTGTTGAAGATTAAATACCAAACCCAGCAGTCCACAGGAGAGTTAACAGACAATTTCAGTACACACAGCAAGACTTCCAGAGGGGTCAAATGATTAACTCATGGGAAAATGCGGATTGGCTGGTCAAACGCAGGATGTAACTCTCAGTGCAAAGAGAGTCACTGAGTCCCAGGGATAGAGCCGCGCTGCTTGGCTATCAGGAAATCCCGTTTGGGCTTTTTGTTTTTGGCAAAGCACACAAATGCAAATGATTTTGTGGAATGTTTCCTAGCTTCAGTGACACTTTAGATGGCTTCTCCTGGCCTCATCTAGAATATTTCTTTTTGGAAGTCTTACATGGAGGCTGAGTTAGAACCTCTGTCTCTTCTCTCCCCCCCTCTCTTTTGCCATTTCACGCTCCAGTTTTAGGCTTTTCTAGTGGTTTAAAATATTACACGGTTGATGTATTAATTTAAAATTAAGAGGCCAGGCATGGTGGCTCACTCCTATAATCCCAGCACTTTGGGAGGCCGAGGCGGGGGGATCGAAAGGTCAGGAGTTTGGGACCAGCCTGGTCAATATGGTGAAACCCCATCTCTACTAAAAACACAAAAATTAGCTGGGTGTGGTGGTGGGCATCTGTAGTCTCAGCTCCTCAGAAGGCTGAGGAAGGAGAATCGCTTGAACCCAGGAGGCAGAGTTTGCAGTGAGCCGAGATCGCGCCACTGCACTCCAGCCTGGGCAACAAACCAAGACTCCTTCTCAAAAAAAAAAAAAAAAAAAAAAAAAAAAAGATAAAATTAAGGAACCCACTTGGTCATGAGAAATATATCCCATAGCTATACTAGGTCTTTTGAAATTACCAAGTCAGCAAGTAGGAAAGTGAGGAGCACAGTTAAAAATGTGTATCCTTCATTCAGCGTGAACACTTGCTAACAAATGTTTTGTAACTGAGTAGAGGCTCTAAGTGTGTAAACTTTCTGAAAAATCTCTGAATTTGATTGAAGATGCTTTATACAATTGTCTCTTGATCAATTCAGATTTCTTCCTCAGTCCCTTCTTTCTATTGCTCACTCTTTGGTTATTTTTGTTACTTACTCTCTGGTATAAAGAGGGAAGGGTCCCAGAGAGAAAGACAGAGGAAAATACCCCTCCATGTTCTTTCTGACACATTTTCCAACTGTTAATATTTTCTTGGGAATGGGAGGCTAACATTCTGGGTGAACTGTGTTTTGGGCTATGTATTCTGGTAGCATATAGCACAATGGTCAAGAGGAGGGTTTTAGTATCTGAATGACCTGAACTTGAATTACTTGAATTAATGAACTAACCTTGTTAATTAATTAAGTTAATCAACTAAATGAGCAAATTCATTCGACTCTCTTGGCTTTAATTTTCTCATTTGTAAAATAGGAATAAGGTTAGTTTCATAGGATTGTTAAGACTATTCAGTTAATGAATGAAAAGCCCTTAGCTGTTTCCAACATAGAGGAACATTTATTATTATTATTATATCATTAGTTGTTACACTCTCCAATGCCCATCAATCTGCTGTGTGTAGAATATTTTGATTTTTCAGCTCACAAACCATCGTACCATGGCCCCAAACACTTTATAGTCAGTGTTGCAGGGTACTTGTGAGAACTCAGTGGATTTTTTTTCTCTCTTCCTCTTTCCTTTTCTTTATTCAAGCAGGTAGCAAGCTACTATGTGGATATCTGAACTTGTGAGTGCAATGCATGCTGCCAAGCTGTTAAAGGTAGCAAAATTTCATTGATAAAAGTAATTTCCGATCTGGTTTCTGAAATGGACAGGTTCTTCTGTAACTGATCAGGGAACCACATGGCCCAACACTGCATATTCACTGGAAGGCCAGGAATCTTGGGAGTTGAGCTTTTTCAGAGTGTATTCAGCAGCACTCATTGAAAAGACACAAAAGAGCACATGGAAATATTTATAGTTTCTGAGCTTTGCCTCCTAAGTATTTCAGATGCCTACAAGCTCTTCTAGGCTTCACTGTGGGAGCATTTTAAATATCCAGAATGAGGTATTCCGCTCACCTGATTTTTTTTTCTAATTTAACCAGTTCAGTCAAATCACTGCTGTTGCCCTTGTATTAAGGCTTTGCGTGGACCCTAAGAGCTGGGTTTTCACTCAGCTTCATGTGACAAAGCAGCTACCAACCGTTACAAGACGACTTGCTTGGCCAAATGGACTGTGGTAACCAATCTGACTAGGATGGGACTATTCCAGTACTTTCTCTGAAAAAACATTGTTTTGAGACAAGATCTCACTTGTGGCCCAGGCTGGAGTACAGTGGCATGATCTCAGCTCACTGCAACCACTGCCTCCTAGGCTCAAGCAATCCTCCCACCTCAGCCTCCCAAGCAGCTGGGACTACAGGCTCTCGCTACCATACCTGGATAATTTTTATTTTGGACTTTTTGTAGAGATAGGGTCTCACTAAGTTGCTCAGGCTGATCTAGAACTCCTTGGCTCAGGTGATCTGACCACCTCAGCCTCCCAAAGTTCTGGGGTTACAGGCATGAGCCACTGCACCCCGCCTCAAATTCTGATTTCAAATGAGCTTTCTGAAAGTAGTGAGTTGGGGGCAGTAAGACACTAGGAGTTTGGTTCCCAGGAACTCTGGAATCTGCAAACTCACGTCCCTGGCTTCAGCCTACTGAAAGCCACAAGGTCAACAATGGTAACACCACCGTACAATACTGCACAGTTAACTCGGGGCTGCATTTATGTATTACTCCATTTATCCTCACAATGGCCGTGTGACATTTGCTGAACTGAATCATAATAACAGCAAAAGCTTGCTGAGCACCTGCTATTCATTTATGCTAGGCATTTCAGTACGTATCACACCCCCATCAGGTGATAGTATTTGACGATCAAACAAGGGCAAAGGCAGGGTAAGTTAGTTGCTCCGCTGCAGAGATGGGATTTGACCTGACGTCTGCCAAGCCCAGTAGGCTGAGCACTTCACTGCCGGTGCAGGAGGTAGGCTCCGGGAAGTGGGAGTCTCAGCCAAGGTCACACAGTCGTTATCACCGCCAGGACCTGAACCCTCGGTTTTTCATTCCCTGGCCGGCACTCTTCTTGTTACGCTGTGCTAAAAGCACTCTATATTTTGGATTATTAAACTTTAAGTACCTTATAAAACCACCCATTTAGCTCAGCCTACAGCTGGGAGTGATTAGATCGGCAAGCCCCCTCAGCCAGCTCACCTGTGCAGCAGGCCCTCGTCCTGGGCCGGCCCTCCGTGTCTCCCACCGTGTGACTGACAGGGGCTCTCACCCTGGCTGCCCACAGCATATTAAAATATGCTGATGTCAGCTACACACAGTGGCTCATATCTGTAATCCCAGCACTTTGGGAAGCTGAGGTGAGAGGATTGCATGAGCTTAGGAGTTTAAGACCAGTCTGGGCAACACAGTGAGACCCCGTATCTATCTATCTGTAAATAAAAAGTGAGCCAGAAGCAGTGGCATGTCTGCAGTCCTGTCTCCTCGGGAGGATGGCTTGAGTACTGGAGTTCAAGGCTGCAGTGAGCTATGATTGCATCACAGCCTGCATGACAGAGTAAGACCTTGTCTCAATAAATAAATAATAAAAATGTACGTGTCCATTGCCAATTAAGTAAATAAGGGTCTCTGAGGGTGGGTCGCAGGCAGCAGTAGGTTTTAAAAGCTCTCAGTTGAGTCCGACTGCAGTCAGGGCGGGGAACCTTAGACTGAGGCGTGTGCTGTGAAAACTGCGAAAGAGAGTTGAGGAGGTGGCAGTGGGAACCACAGTCCACCCAGCCGGCTGTGTCTTAGCTTCCAGAGAGAGAAACAGGTCCAGTTAAACTCCTTCGTGCAGCACTTAGCATGGGGTCACACATGAGGAATCAAGATTTTTTGGATGCTATTTAAAATAGATCAGGAATTTTAAATGTAGAACCAATTGGTGGCTTCTTGAGGGTGAGGAGCAGGCTGTGGGATTCCTGAAACTGAATTCTGTGTTTGCTAAATGAACATTTTGCCAAAGAGGGGAGTGTATTGTTGTTGCTTTTAGGTTCTCAAAGGTTTCTTTAAGGAGTTTACAAAAGCGACCTTACTGATCCCTCCAAGAGCCGCCGCAGAACAAACAGAGGCAGTCCAGAATACTGGAGCAGAAGGAGCCTGGGGTTCGTGACCTTGGTGGGAATTGACAGTGGCCTGAGGGCCATATGCTCAGAGGTTTTGACTTTTTAAAGTCTGTGGGAAGGACCGGGACATTAATATTTTTAAAAACTTCCCTAGACGATTCTCCTGCGCAGTCAGGGGTGAGGACCGTCACAACTCACCATTTTTAGGTGAGACTACTGCTTACTATCGGCTGTTCCTGGCTACGTCAGTGTGACAAGCCCCACTCCACTTCTCTACCTTTTATTTCTCAGAAAGATCTTTCTTTCTCTCTTACTTTTTCTTTCTCTCCTTCTTTCTTTCCTTCTTTCCTTTTTCTCTTGTTTCCCTCCCTCCTCTCTTTTTTCTTTCTTTTCCCCTCCCTCTCTTCCTCCCTCCCTTCGCTACTTCCCTCCTTCCCTCCTTCCTTCCTTCCTTCCCTTCCCTGCCTCCGTCCCTCTCTCTTTCCTCCCTCCCTCCCTTCCTCCCTCTCTTATTACTCAGAAATGTCAATTAGTTTTACTCTCCACCTTGATTAGAATACTTCCAGGGCTGGGATGAGGGTGAAACCTTAGCACATAATTTAAGGGGGTGTCTAAAAACTCAGTAATCAAGATAAATAACATTCGAAGGCATTATTTTTTTTAAATCAAAATTAATACAAAAATCCATAATGAAGAAAATTTCAAAATAGGTCAGGTGCTGTAATCTCAGCACTTTGGGAGGCCGAGGCAGGTGAATCACCTGAGGTCAGGAGTTCGAGACCAGCCTGGCCAACATGGTGAAACCCTGTCTCTACTAAAAAACAGTACAAACATTAGCCCGGCATTGTGGTGGGCATCTGTAATCCCAGCTACTGGGGAGGCTGAGGCAGGAGAATTGCTTGAACCTGGGAGGTGGAGGTTGCAGTGAACCATGATCAGAAGATCCTCTTGCCCCAGCCTCCTCAATGGCTGGGACTACAGGTGTGAGTCACCACACCTGGCTAATTCTTCCAATTCTTTTTGTAGAGAGGTCTTGCCATATTGCCCAGGCTGGTCTCAAACTCCTGGCCTCAAGAAATCCTCCCACCTCAGCTTTCCAAAGTGTTGGAATTACAGGCATGAGCCTCCATTCCTGGACTTCAAATACTTGCTGAGTGCTCTGTGTGTTCTGTCCTCTGTCGTCCCCAGGCTGCTTTGATGACGAGGCTCCACTTCCAAGATCCCTGCATTGACGCTCAGCCAATGGAGGGGAAAGACTTCTTGAGTCTTCACCGTGTCGCCGGAAGGTGGGTGACTTTGATGCTCTTCTCCCAGCGCGAAGACCGGGTACCGTAGCCCAAGGGAAGCCTGTGCTCAACAGAGTCCTATTAAGTCTTACTCAGGTTCATGACCCTGGCTGAGCATTAGAATTAACCGGGGAGTTGAACTAATTTACACTCCCACCAACAGTGTAAGAGTGTTCCTATTTCTCCACATCCTCTCCAGCATCTGTTGTCTCCAGATTTTTTAATGATTGCCATTCTAACTGGCGTGAGGTGGTATCTCAATGTAGTTTGGATTTGCATTTCTCTAATGACCAGTGATGATGAGCATTTTTTCATATGTTTGTTGGCTTCATGTATGTCTTCTTTTGTAAAGTGTCTGTTCATATCCTTTGCCCACATTTGAATGGGCTTGTTTGTTTTCTTCTTGTAAATCTGTTTCAGTTCTTTGTAGATTCTGGATATCAGCCCTTTGTCAGATGGGTAGACTGCAAAAATTTTTTCCCATTCTGTTGGTTGCCGATTCACTCAAACAGTGTGGCGATTCCTCAAGGACCTAGAAATAGAAATTCCATTTGACCCAGCAATCCCATTACTGGGTATATATCCAAAGGATTATAAATCATTCTACTATAAGGACACATGCACACGAATGTTCATTGCAGCACAGTTTACAATAGCAAAGACCTGGAACCAACCCAAATGCCCATCGATGATAGACTGGACAGG